>PVHP010050969.1:0-11612 GCA_004024765.1 Zapus hudsonius | reverse complement strand
CCATACAAATAAAAATATATTAACTTATAAAAAAAGATACTTTGAGGTATTTTTGAAAAGCCATGAAGACATACAGTCAGATAAAGACAGACCTGTCAATGACCATGGCAACATTTTATATATATAGAGCTCCAAACTTGTAGTGAACTCAAGTGCCAATCATCCAGGGACTGGATAAACAATCCATCTCCATGCACACAGTGGGAATCAAATCGGCAACAAAATGAACTATAAAGATATAGAATGACATGTGAATTTCAAAATAAGATTTGAAATCAATCAGGCACAAAAGAGTATATATTGCATGACATTACTTAAATGAAATTCCATGAAAATCAAAATTTAGGACAATAATCAGATTAGTGATTACTACAATTAGTAATTGGATCTGGAAAGGTGCTTATTCTAGAACAACATAAAGGAAACTTAGAGAGATGTACATCTTATATGTCCACTGTGGTATGGAATCTACAGTCTATATGTTAACATTTATTAAAGAGCACACTTTAAATGTGTCACATTTAGTGAATATAAGCTATGCCTTAATGAGGACTTTGTATTTAATGTTGAAAAACAGTTAATTAAATAGCATATGTACAGAACTTATTGTACCATATTTATGAAAATAATTGAGATCTTGAATTTGGACTACCATTCTTCCATTTATGTCTTCATTTTAATGATGTGTTTTGAAACTATTTTTTCTATTAATAAGCAAGGGATCTAAAAAGTACTATCTGTATGTCTTGCACAACATATAATTTCCACCATACTCCCCTGGGAAATGATGGAATCAAATTTGTTATCTGGAGACTTGTAGATACCAACCATTAAAACATACAAAATTATTTTATTACTCTATTTCACCTAAAATGTGTAAAAGAATGTGGAAGATATTCACTAATCCATGTACGTAACCCACGTTTCATACAATCTTGAGAAGTGAATAACTTGACTTCATAAATTTAATCAAATAACATTGGACTTATTGTCAGAAAGTCTTTTCTTTAAATAATGTATTCCCATGTGACCTAAGAGTCTCTAATACTCAAAGCTCATTTAGGAAGTGTAAAACCTAAACATTATTGATATACTTGGACTTGTTGCTCCTGTAACTAATTATCACAAAATCAGGGACAAAACAGCCCAGGCTTCGTGTGAAGTGTCTACCTGTCCTACTGTAGGTCCTGTGGCCTCACTGTGGGCAGTGCCCATTCTTTCTGGAGACTCAAGAGACAACCGACAACCTTTTGCTTCCAGATTTCAGAGTTCTCTTGCACACTTCTAAGTCCTGTTATCTGTCTTCAGAACCTTCCCCATAACCTTCTCAGGTCTCCAGCTTTCAGTGGACTGTCTCCCTCTTGGAGGGTCCAGTAGGATCCATAATGTAATCAGCCTTTCCATTTTTTATTTAAGTTTATCACATAAGGTCTCTGTGATGGTTAGGTTTTATTGTGAACTTGATCTTTTTAATTATCTTGGGTCTGTCACTGAGGATGTTCACAGGAAGGCAGCCTCTCAGCAAGGGGCAGGATGTAAAGAAGCTCAAAGAAGTTGGAAGTAAACATCCCTTCCTGTGTGGGCAGTGCAAGAAGGAAATTCCAGAGACTCAGGAAGCCATTAAGTCTGGGATAGGGTTGCAAGACCCCACCCTAAGGCTATATAAAGGGGAAGGAGATTTCTCTCCCTGGGCTCCTGCTGTTTGCTGTTCTTTGTGTGTGGTGTTGGTGATGGCTTCTCTCTCTCTCTCTCTCTCTCTCTCTCTCTCTCTCTCTCTCTCTCTCTCTCTCCTGGGATCTGTAAAGGGAGGGAGCTTCTTTTGCCATTATGGAACTTCCTTTGGATCTGTAGTTTCAATAAATCCTTTCTTCCCATAAATTGTGCCTGGTTTGGAGGTTCATCCCAGCTTTGGGTTGTTGACTGCCACAGTCACATGTTTGGAGTTTCTGGGAACAGGGAATGGGCATCTGGGGCTGTGCTCTCCAGCCACAACAGCTCATCACCCAAATTGTGTGGCACCAGCTGGACTTTTCCTGATAACTAAGGAACATAAGGAAACTGACCACATGGGGTTTATGGTCCAGTGAGAATTTTGGTCATGTCTGTAGTGCTGAGGATCGAACACAGGATCACATGCTTGTTATACAAGCCTTGTTCCACTGGCACCTCCTGGTCTCCTGGATCTCCAGCAGAATTCTAAGACAGCCCAGCAAAGCTCCATAGGGTGAAAGGGATGGACATAAAGCTTTATTTAATAAGTACAAATACTTTAGTGAAAGGTAACAACTGCAACTGTTGTTGAATACGCCACATTAAAAATAGTAATAGTATAGAATGAATTAAAATATTTCTGCATATGTAGTTGAAAATATGATCTACTCAAATATGCCATCCAAGTAGTAATTTTTGTCCTCTTCCATTTATGATTAGTGGAAGAATATAGATATTGTGAATAACATGTATAATTATATTTGACTATAGCACCTTTAAAGGAATATGTGCTTTATACAAAGAGTGGAATTTGAAGCTAGTTGCACAGTTTAACTGCTGAACCATCAGGCCTGGCTCAGCCCCATCAAGGTTGTTAACAAGCCAGGACTGTCATTCTGAATTGAGGCAGGGCCTGCAGTCCAGGCATTCTAGGGCACTGCTCACTTAAGAGCAAAGTAGTTTGTGATGTTCTGGGGGAAGAACATGAAGAAAAAGTTAAAGCCCAATGGAATATCAATTAGCTGACAAGTGCATGTAATCATGGTTGCCATGGTGATGGTGCAGGCAGGACAGGAAAACAGAGTCCCCAGGGTTGTTCCTGCCACATCCCATCTACATTTCAGTTCAGTCCCAATCTAAGGAAAACAGCCTTTAATGTATCATACAGGTTGATTTTCTTTGCTGGGCATACCCTTTTCACATAAACCTGTGTTTTCAGATAGCTTAATGAAAAAGCATGGATAATTGCCTCTGCTTCTTTTAGGTTGTGATTTCTTAAGAGTAACCTCTTAAATAAATTCATTACATTGAAGGGTCATTTTAATGAGATTTCAAATTTTTGTCTTGACATTTCTTTTCCTTTCCAACTAATGTAACATTGTACAGATACGATTTTGGAAAATTGGAAGATATGTATGATTTATTTTAGTTTCTATTTGATTTTAATATTGATCAATATGATATATTATATATTATAATATTTCCTAATTTATATTCTTGAAAATTTCAAACATAGAAAAAATGACAAAACAATTTAGTGAAGAGTTCAGTAAGCCTACATCCTGGCAACTACTTACATTTTTCATGTTTGTTGTATCTTTCTGAGAAGATAATGGATACAGAAAAATAGATGGTAGAATAAGCTCTAGACTTAATTATTCTCAGCAAAATACTGCAGCACAAGTATCTAAGAACAGAGAAAATCTCTTGGGCATTCCACAGCACAATAATAACATTTAAGAAGTTGCTAACATATTCATTTTTAATAATTTTATAATAAAAATTATAATATTTTGGATACATAGTCCAAGTATGGATCAGGCATTGCATTTAGTTATCATCTTTCCTTAATGTGCTGATTTGATCCAGGTGTCCCCCATAGACGTATGTGTTCTGAAAGCTGGGTGCCCAGTTGATGGCAATTTGAAATTGGACCCTTGTTGGAAGTGTGTTGTTAGAGGCGGGATTATGGGTGCTCTAGCCAGCCTCCGCTTTCCAGTGTTTGGCACACTCTCCTGAAGCTGTTGTTCATCTGATGTTGGCCAGGATGTGATGTCCAGCCTCTGCTCATGCCATCGTTTTCCCTGCCATCAGGTGCTTTCTGTTAGCAATGCAAAGCTAACTGAAACACTTAAGTTCCAATAACTTAGGATAATTGTTCAGAATTTCCCCCTATAGTTTCATGGACAATTTAGAAGTTCCTAGGACATCAATGAGAATCAGCTGATATGAGTTTGAATTATCATTTATGTTGCTAAGGTGATCTTTTAGTTACTTTCAGAAACAAGTGTTACAGGATGATATGTTTTATGTTTAGATTCACTCTATGTCCCAAGAGCATTTTACTCAAAGATTCAGTGTCTGTGGTGAAACCTTGTCTCAATGAATCATTGTTTGGATATTGCTTCTTATAGTGGAACATCCTGAAAACAAAAAGCTGTGTATTTTCTGAATTTTAGTCTATTATTTTCACTATGGGCTCATAGGAAGATGATTCACAAAGGATGGAAAAATTCATTTATTATTTTGTTTTCTTCTTATTTGTCATACAGAGTTTTTCTATGCAGTTTGTAATGAGCCATGTAGATCAAGCTGAGCTCAGACTTGCAGTGGGGCTCCTACCTGTGCCTCTGAAGTGCTGGAATTACACGTATGTGCAGCCATGTCTGGCTAGAAAGTAAATTACATAAGACAGAAAATTTAATTTTATTTTTGATATTCATTGCGCAGAATAGTGAAAATTAATGAGTGATAACAATTCACATTTCAAGATCACTGAGAGGCTGGGCTGGAGAGATGGATCAGCGGTTAAGGCACTTGCTTCCAGTGCCTAAGGCCCAGGGTTCAATTCCCCTGGACCCACATAAGCCATATCCACAAGGTGGTGGCCCTGGTGCTCTCTCTCTCTCTCTCTCTCTCTCTCTGCTTGAAAAATGAATAAATAAAATATTAAAAAAGATCACTGAGAGGAACTATCAAATTTTCTCCAGCATATAAATACAGTATGCACTTGAGGTGGTGAATATGGTACTCTGATTTAATTATTCTCCATTTAAGTCATAAGTCATAATGTTGTTTCCTAACTCATAAATACATGGAGCTATAATTTGGATTTCAAGAATATGAATAATGTAATTAAAAGATAAATGATAACAACAATTTAAAATGTATTATAATCCATTACTGACATATTTTATATCCCACGTGTTCTCTTTTCTTTTCAGCAAGAACTGCTTAGAGTGTGTTTCTTTCTCTTTGAAGTGTCTATGCATTTCTTCTTACTCCCTAGCACACAATATCCCATGGGCAGTGGGTATGTCCCCTGCCCTCAATAGGGAACCTGTGATTTCCTCAGGATACCCTCATTTCAGTGGGAAGTCCTATCACAGCCCAGACTCTGATCTCTACCTGGGACATTGGCACCTGGGCTGTGATAACTCACAGGCCATTTCTGTGGGCTGCTCTAGGAAAATTAAACACTAAAATTATAAGCTTACTTTGATATTTTCATAGTTAATTCAGTAATGCAGGATTCCTTCTTTCCTCCACCCTTCCACATTTATAGCATACTTCTCTCACAGGCATCACTTTGGTTCCCTCAAATGTTAACATTTTTACTAAATGTATTCAATATTGTGCTATATACAGTGCATACAGAGTGGTTTCGGCATTGCCGAGTGTCTATCCGAAGTAACAGTGGTGGGGAGTGGATGAGGGGGATATGACAAGTTGATTTTTGTCACAGGTAGGTACCATGCGCAGTCTTTGAGAGTTCAGCTAAACAGGAAGAGACTCTAAGCTCACAGTCTGTGGGGACAGTGGAGTGAGTGATGACAAATACCTACAGAACAGGATCAGGACCAGGTTCACCGGCCCTCATGAGAAGATGTGGAACTTTGGTGATCTTTCAGAGCTGTTAAGAGTTGGAACAGATGGCCAGATCTTTAAACTCTTGCCTTAATGAGTCTGAGTTTGTGGCAAATTGGATAGGAATGCCAATATTGATGAAGCAACGCTCTGTACCCAGGCAGCCCTGGATGACCCGGCACTTCCCTTCAGTTGCCTATGACACTAAGAGTCAAGCATAGTTCCTAGCAATGTTTTATGTCAACTGAGAAAGAGGAGATGGGATTTATCAGTCTTCTGTTTCTCTGAGACTGGCTTCTTCCACCCACCCCCTTTCTTAAAGCACCTCATCTCCAAAGAACTCTTCTCACTGGACGTTCCTCTCCTTCGCCACCTCCTTAGCACTCATGAAATCTCAGGTCTTTCAATTCCTCAGAATTTAGTTGCTTTGGCTTGGATTCCCCTAGGGGAAAATCATCAAAAATGCACCCATGGGAATCTGGCAAACACATTTAGAAAACGGGAGGAAAGTGAAGGAAACCAGGCCAGCCAAGGATGACTGGCAAGTTACACTGATCCTCAGACGTGCCCAGATCACCAGCAGGCAGGTGGGTATGTCTCATCCCATGCTTTGCAAGTTTTGGTTGACGGACACCTCAAATGTTCATGCATGCACATGAACAAATCCTCGGAAGCCTGGGAGAGGTCCTGGGAACAACTAGGGTGCAGCCTGGCAGCTGGATGGGATGGGAGTGTTTATAACTGCAAAAGAAAGCAGCTCAGGGGACTCCCACTGTTCCCTGGGCTCTGCTTACTCCCAGATTCCTTCACATGTTTCAGATGCTCCTGTCTAGGGAAGCCTTTATGTACTTTGCACAAAGTGCCTACCTTTATGTCTGTGTTTGTTGCTATAACAGAATAACCAGTAGATTAAAAAAAGGAAGACAATTTCTTACAGTTACTGTAATCCAAGAAGTTCAAAGTAAAAGTACCAGCAACTGGACAGGGCCAATTTAATTGTGTGTGTGTGTGTGTGTGTGTGTGTGTGTGTGTGTGTGTGTGTGCACATAGGTATCTTTGTGTATCTGGCCCTATGTGGGTACAGGGAATTAAACTCCAGTTGTTAGGCTTTGTAGGCAAGTGTCAACTGCTGAGCTATCTCTCCAGCCCCAAAGTTCCTTTTTATAACCATTCTGTGGAGAGATGATGAACCCATTTGGACAGGGTACACATTCATTCCTTATTTGAGACTAATCAACACCTCACAACCCAGCTGTGCTAAGGAGTAATGTTCAGCACATGGATTTTGGGGGAGCTCACTCAAAACATAGCAACTTCTTATTCTATCCTGAATGGACTTACCAGCAGGATCCTGAGGATTTGGGTACATTTCCCATATTTATACATAGTTTCAAACTTGTAATATTCTCTGTCTTCTAATTAAGCTTCTTTTGTATTTATTTGCAAGCAGAGAGAGACACAGAGAGATAATGGGCACAACAGGGTCTCTGGTCACCACAAATAAACTACAGATGCATGCACCACTTTGTGCATCTGGCTTAATGTGAGTACTGGGGAATTGAAACCAGGTCATTAGGCTCTTTACGCAAGTGCCTTCATTTCTGAGCCATCTCTCCAGCCTTTATGTTTCTACTTGTAATTAAAACTGTTTTTGTTTCCTGTACTGGTTTGGCTACCTCTTTTATACAACACTGAATTTTTTTTGGGGGGGGATTTTCAAGAAAAGAATGCTCAGCTATTACCTTTATCCTATGGAAAACTGAATATGATATTGACATCTACTTATAATAATTATGATTATATTGATATCTACAAATTGTAGAGTTTGTAATATATAAATATTTTAAAGTCCTCACCTTTATTGCCCATTAACATGTGATAATTTTATTAAGATTACTTTGGTAAAATAAGCTGCTATGGATCAATAAGATTAAATGCCTTTTCTGCTATGGGAAGCATGAGTTAAACTCCATAATTTAAAGTATGTTGTATAAGGAGTTGCAATTATACTTACAGAGACTCTGTATTGAGAGGGACAGAATTCTGAGTAGGGTTAGAACTCCTAGGCCAGCAGATTTCAAGTCTGGAGCCCATTATTTACAAAGAGTTGAAAACATGGACTAACAAGTGTATTCCCTCATCAGCGGTTCCTAACCAGGTTAAGCTTGAACATTAAGAAAACCTGTCAAGCTGGGCGTGGTGGTGGCCCATGCCTTTAGTCCCAGCACTTGGGAGGCAGAGGTAGGAGGATTGCCATGAGTTTGAGGTCACCTTGAGTATACATAGTGAATTCTAGGTCAGCCTGGGATAGGGCAAGAAGACCCTGCCACTCTACCTCGATAAACCAAAAAAAAAAAAAAAAAAAAAAGAAAGCCTGTATTGAGAGATGGATAAAGGGGTTGGAAGGATTTGGGTGTGGTGGGAGGTAGGGGAGGGTGAGGCCAAGGGGACTTACACACCAATTTAACCAATAAGGAAGGGTACCTTAAAATCCTTATTTTCATGCAGTAAGCTCTCCAGGTAAGAGATGCCCTGAATAAGTTAGCACCCAGACACCAAGACAAATTGCTAGAGCCTATAACTCCTGGTCCCAGTCATGGTTTACTTCCCGAAGTGAGCTGTTGGTCAAAGAGACCCACAAGGTACCCAAAATAAGACAGGCTTATGTGAAAGCTCTTTAATACCCATCCCAGGCAAAAGGTAAAACCCTATTGCTGAAGACACCATAGATTGTCATCGTACAACAGCGCAAAACCCTGCTTAATCCAGAATGGTATCCAGCCCCAGATGGTAGCAAGTGCAGTACTGGAAAGCATTACACAAGATGCCAGGAGAAATTGACCAAAGATATTCTGAGAAAGCTGAGGTCATCGATATACAACACTGGATGATGCCATAAGAATGAGACCAGTAATGCCAAGACGTGATCACCCATGCAGTAGTGGTACTAAATCTGGATGGGTGATCAATGGCTTGTTAATTGGCTAAGAGATCCCCTCAGAGGCAGGTAATGCTTAACTGTAACTGGGATCCATGGCAATCCCATATGAAGACCAAGAACCTGGGCTCGAAGGAAAAACCCCCACTAACCAGAGATCTACATAAAGGCTATACCCATTAGAATCTCAACAAATTAACAGTTTGTTTCATTTAACCTATACTGATATCACTCTCCATTGAAGATTCTATTTTTATGCTTCATAAGCCAGCAAGAACTGTGAACAACCCAATTCCACCAACAGGACCTGAGATGTTGTCTGTCACCCAAGAAGGAGATGAGCCACTCCTACCTTATGATATAAAGCCCAAATGAAACCTATGAGAAAGTGGTGAGATCATCAAGAGACCTATCTCCACAACAAGTCAGATAACCTGTGAAAAGATAATGGAGACAGACATTGAGGACACCCAACACAATCCAAAGATTCTTAAGACTCCAACACTAAAGCAGACCTAAAACTCACCCAGCATGGCTCAGGGATCTGAGTGGAAGAGGGGGTAAAGATTGTAAGAGCCATGGTGCGGGAGAGAGAGAAAAAACTGGTTACTTCTCATACAATCCATAACCCCCATCACATGGTCTGGTCCAGAAATCCCAGTAACAAGGCATCCAGTCTGGTGGGGACAGGGAGGAAGAAAATGTCGGTACCATCACAAGACTTACTCATACAATGGATCTAATTATTGACAATAAATATGAAATAAAATAAAAGATGAGATTTATTTTAGGGAGCATTAAGATAACAGGGAAAAAGTAAAAGTGCCCAAACCAAGAACAGTTCTCCCCCTTCTGAGGTAGGCTGGTGTTGCAGTCAGCTTTCTAATTGCTGCACAGAAAGAACCCGAACAAAAGCAGCTTGTGGAGGAATGGGTTTATTTGGCTTACAGACTCAAGGAGAGACTCCATTCTGGCAGGGAAAACGATGGCATGAGCAGAGGGCTGGACATCACCTCTGCCACAGCACTGCAAACAGTGGCAGGAAGGTTTGCCAAATAAAGGCAAGGGAAAGCTGGCTTATAACCCCCATAAGCCCACCCCCAACAACACAGCTTCATCGAGGTTGTAAAACCCAAACTGCCATCAGCTGAGGATCGATCTATCAGAACACATTCAATTGTTTGTGGGGGACACCTGGATCAAACCATGACAGCTGGGATGGTACAGAAAGCATGAAAAATCTCCCTCACTTAGTCTCTCCAGTGAGGAAGCCGCTGGGGAAGCAAAAAGAAGTAGCTTACATAGGCCCATTTATATGCATCAGAGATCCAATTAGAATGAGACATCATTGGGCTCAGGTGTATGGGGAAGCACCTGCTTGGATGATTGGTGCCAGAGGAACATTGACTTGGGAAGGTTCCACTTGTGGCGACTAAGCTTGTGAAATTGGGGAAGAAAAGGGAAGTGGATTTGTCATTGCTGCTGACAGTAGTACCTTTGGCCATCTCCGATGAGATGAATCAGGCAAGAGTTTTAGTCCTGGCAGGAAGACAAGGTGGCATCTTTGCTTCAGTGTGCCAATCCCTATCAGGAAACTACCTTGCTCCTAATTCATGTCTGTGTTAGTCTGGGTTTATTTTTAATATCTTTATTATGAATGAGTATGTACATTGTATGATCAAATCTTGCGAATGTGTCCCTGTTTCCCTCCTCTCTGTCCCCTACCCACGGGGGTCCTTCCTCGGTGCTCATACTGGATCTGTCCATAGGTAAGGGAGCTATGAACTGCACCAGAGGTAGTCCGATTTTTGTTGTTTTATTTTTTCCTCCCCCTTGTGTGTTGTTGCTAAGGGTGGGCAATGCCTCTGGATATTCTCCCCCACCATGGCTCTTACATTCTTTCCACCCCCTCTTCCTCTAAGTTCCCTGAGTCATGGTGGGTGAGTTATAAATCTACTTTATTGTTGAGATCTTAAGTATCTTTGGATCTTTGCCCTGGGTTTAGAAAAATAAAACCAATACAATGAAAATGTATTAAAAAGTGGATTTATTAGATTGGCTTCCAGGATGGCCTGTGCAGTCTAACAATAGCTATTTCCAGGAGGGAGAATCAGAGAACTGAAGAGCCCCTGGCTTCGGTCCACATTGGAAGGCTGATGAAATGGGCTCCAGTGTCTAGAAGGGCAGCAGCTACAGGGTGGATGTCTCACCAGGATACTGGCAGACACTTTGTGTTACAGTCTAGCTACATTTTATATAGTCTACCACCTAAAGGTCACCCACTGGGGGGGGAAGGTCTTCCTACCTTCTTTAATGTTTACCAGAAATACTCTCAAAATCCTGCCCAGGAGACATGCTCCTTAAAAGATTCTTAATCTGATCAAGTTGACAACAGAACTTAATTATCACATGATCAGTCACCTAGAATTTAAGCATTCTGGTTTGTGGTTCCTGTATAAGCTGACACATCATCAGTTTGGAACACTAAACTAGTAATATTATTGATTGAACAACTTGCTGATCATAATACTTTTTAAATACTTACACTTTTTTTTCTCTAGTCTCATTTCATTCTCACATCGTTTTTAAAGTTTATTACAGATGCTTCTATTTATTTTTCCTTTTGTTTTCTTTCTGACTGGTATTCTTGTTAAAGCCTTCTGCCCCCACCCATGGGGTTCTTAGATTTATTCTTACAAGAAAATTTTGTTCCACCAAGTATATATATAATTATTTTTCTCTGAAATATATTTTATATGTACATATAGTATTATAATTTGTTTATTAATAAAATACATATAATTTCATATGATACACTCTTATGATATTGTATTGAGTAAAAGGATTTTAGCCCTTTTAATAACACTTGATTCCCAGCTGGTGGCCCAGTCCAGGAAGTTTATAGAACCATGAGAAGGTGGAGCCTTGCTGGAAGAATGTGCCAGCGGTGGAGGGTCTTAAGGTTGTATTTATTATTTAAATTCTATTTTAGTTTTATAAGTTTATATTCATACAGCTACTCTTCCTGCCACCATTCCACTGAGGGCTTCTTCTCAGTGAGTTATTGGTATTTACTATGGCTTTTTAATTTAGTTTT
>PVHP010050968.1:0-11653 GCA_004024765.1 Zapus hudsonius | reverse complement strand
AATTGAACCCAGGGCATGTTAGGCAAGTACTATACCGCTGAGCCATAGCTCCAGTACTGCGTGCCTGTTAAATTTCCACCATTTTAATAGTTGTGAACTGGCTTTTCCTGGAGATTTTGATTCACATTTTCCTTATGACTAAAATGATGTTTTAATTCATCTGTGTTACATTGACAAAAATCCCATAAACTAGGTAATTTAGAAACAATGGAAATATGTTTCTCATAGTTCTGAGGGCTATAGAGTACAAGGTCAAGTTGCTCAACAAATTTGCTATCTAGTGAGGGACCATTTCTTGGTTTATGGATGGTACCTTTCCACTGTGTATGCAGTGACCAGGGAACCTCAGGCATCCTCCATCATGCTCCTGCCTGTTTTCCCCACAGCTCTGGGATTACAGGCATGCAGAGCCACACATAGCTACTAATATGTGTTCTGGAGATTTGAACTCAGGCATTTTAGGCCTTTGTGCTTACACAGGAAGCACATTTAATAATTCTTTAGCCACCTCTCCAGTCCCTATGCTTTCAATAACTGCTGTTTATTGTTCTAAAAGTTGTTTATTCTGAATAAACCTAATATGGTGTGAAAATATTTCTCCCATTCTGTGAGTTATCTTTATACTTAAAAAAATTTTTTTTGAGGTAGGGTCTTGCTCTAGCCCAGGCTGACTTGGAATTCAGTATGTAGTCTCAGGGTGGCTTTGAACTCACAGCGATCCTCCTACATCTCCCTCCCAAGTGCTGGGATTAAAGGTGTGCACCAATGCGCCTGGTTTATACTTTCTTTGGAGCAAAAAAGTTTTAAGTTTGCTAATGGCCTTTCCCCATGATTGTTTTTGTTGAAGTTGTCAGAGCTAAGAAATAGTAGGTTAACACCTTGTCTTAAAGAGTTATACATAGGCCTTAACACTTTATGCTTTTGTATTTATGTTCATAATTTAATAAATTGACTTTTAATATGGTGGGAGGTAGGGACCCTCTTAATTTCTTCATGTGTGTATATCCACTTGCTCCTCCAGCACTATTTTATTAAGAAGACCTTGATTTGACTGTCTTGGTACTGTGGTTGAAAATCAGTTGTTCATGTGAAGGTTTATTTCTAGATTCTTAGTTTGTTTCATTGATCTATATCTATTTAGTCTTATACTGCTATCAAATTATTTATTGGCTGGTCTTGGAACCAGACATTTCTATATGAATTTTTAAAAATATATTTGCAGAGAGAGAGAGAGAGGGAGAGGGGGAGAGAGAATGAATGAGTATGAATGGGTGCACCAAGGTCTCCTGTCACTACTAGAACTCCAGATGCATGCACCACTTTGTGCACCTGGCTTTATGTGAGTACTTGGGAATCCAATCAGGGTAGCTAGACATCACAGGCAAGCACCTTAACCACTAAGCCATTGCTCCAGCCCTCTATATGAATTTTTGAATCAACCCGTTGGTGTTTGCAATGCCACATGACTTTGATACAAAGGTCTGTAGATGAATGTTGAAGTGGTTGTCATTTTAAATGTTGCAATCTTTAAGAGGGGTGTTTTGCTTTCATTCACGCTTTTTTGGCCTTTTGTTTGTTTGCATTTTTGATGTAGGGTCTCCCTCTAGCCTAGGCTAACCTGGAATTCACTATGTAGTCTCAGGGTGGCCTTGACTCACAGTGATCCTCCTACCTCTGCCTCCCAAGTGCTGGGATTAAAGGTGTGTGCCTTTTTAAGTTTAACAATACTTGGTCATTTTTAGTGCATAATCCTGTTTTGTTAAGTGTTTAGATTTTCATAGTCATTGAGATGTGCAATCATCACCAACACCTAAATTCAGAACATTTTCATCCCCCTCCCCCTCCAAAGGAGCCTCATATTTGTTAGCAATATTTCTTGTTCTCTTTTCTCCCTAGGCCTGGGCATCCACTAATCTTTGTCTTGGTGAGTTTGCCTGTTCTGGACATATCTTATGAACAGCCTTGCACATTGTCTATAGCTGTACCATATTCTGTTCATCCATCCACCAACTGATGGCTAGTTTTGCTATTTCCACTCTAACTATTAGCAGCCATGCTGCTATGAGCGTTCACATACAGGTTTTTGTGTGACTCTATGGTGTGCATTTCTCTTGGGTACTAATTAGGAGTTGAATAACTGTTTAATATTTGGAGGGCCTGCTGTATCCTTTCCAAAGGATACCTGCATTGTTTTGCTTTCCCATCAGCACTGAGGATTTATTGCTTCATATTTTTGTCAACATCATTACCTATTGTCTTGATTATAGCCAAGCATTAGATCCTAATAGTATGTAGTGGTATTTAACTGTTATTGTGATTTGCAGTTTCTAAATGACTGAACATTTTTCAAGTGCTTATTGGCCACTTATATATTTTCTTTCCTTTGCTTATTTTAAAATTATTTTTGCATTTATTATTAGGTTGAGGGTTTTTTAATATATTCTGGATACTAAATCTTTATCGAAAATAAGTATTGAGTCTTATTATCCTGCTTTAATAAACATACTAGCCAGAAACTATTATCAGTATCCTATAGTCTGATTTATGTAACCAGAACGTTCATGTTGACATTTATGTAAATGAAGTGAATGAAGTGACAAAGTATTATAGTTAATATCTGACTATTAGACAGTGTTTCTATGACTTAAGAAACGGAATGATTTTTATTTTTAAAATACTTGGTGGAGTTAACTATACTCATGACTCAGGCTGTAACATGAAAGTTACTTTTTTTCTTCATATGTGGTGTGCATGTGCTGTCCGTTTACTGAGGCTGGGGTCTCTTGCTTGAACCCAGAGCTCACTGACTTAGCTTGTCCAGCTAGCCAGCTTGCCCTGGGATCCCCTGTCTCTGCCTTCCAAGCCCTAGGATGACAGGTGGCCTTAGGTGCTGCCACTCTCTGAGATAGTCTCTCACTAGTTTAGCTCTCACCAGCTAGGTTATACCGGCTGGCCAGTGAGCCCCAGGGATCCATCTGTCTTTGCCTCCCCAGTGCTGGAATGACAGGTGCCAGCCACCAGTCTGGCAGCTGTCTTCTTAGCCCTGAAAAATCTGTAAGAAATTCTTCCTGAATTCAGTTAGGATGATCTCAGTTTAGTAGCAGTAATCATTTTATGTTACAGTCCAGGGGCAAGCCGAAACTGAAATATTTAAGTTCAGTGGTAGTCAAATGAGAAACTATGAACAGAGACAAAAATTTTCTCTAGGAAATAGTGATTCTGCTTTAGCTTGTGTTTATATTTGGAAACTTGGAGAACTCAACAAATTACAGGCAGAGTTAGAAAACAAACTGACTAGGACACTTGATTTTTCTCATCATCCCATAGTATTTTTTTTGTCCCTAATAGCAGTATCTTACTATGTAGTCCAGACTTGCTACAAATTTATCATCCTTCTGCCTCAGCCTCCTGAACACTGGGGTTAAAGGCATGTGTGACCACAGCGGGCCATGCTCAAGTATTTTGTTTTGAACTGATTGTTAAAAATCTTTATTCTGTAGGCTCAAGACACTAATCCTCTACAAGTGTGTTTGAGCTAGAATGAATTTTTCTTACAGTCTGAATTTTGAGACAGATGTTGCCTGAGCTAAGAGAGAATTAAAATTGGGATTTGAAGAAACAATGTGAGAGGCAAACTATTTGATGTGTATGCTAATGAAGTTCCTTATGTATGCATAACTATTTGCTTGCATTTGCCTTTGTGGTATAACTTAAAACAGTTCCGAATGTCGGTATGAAATGTGAATTTTCTTAGCAGCATGTGGTAGAGGTAGTACAGTATGAAAGTACACTGGAGTGTTCGAGACCAAAGTGCTATCTATATTCATTATGTCTGACACTTAGATGATTATTACAAGGCACTGAGCAATCTGTCATAGGCCTTTTGTAAACATACAATAGAGGGAATGCCTGCATACTTGACTATCTGAATCAGGTGCTTTAACCAAGGACTAGTTTTCTAGGGTTGCTAATGTTAATGTCTCATTCACAAGCACATAGTATGAACAGTCGAGAGCAAGTAAGCCAATTTTAATAATGATATTAGAAAAGCAGTGACTGCTAGTAGCTACGTAACTTCCATCTGTACATTGGCCCCAGTTTATAACTGGGCCTTTGGAGTATTGTAAATTATTACATATCTTGGAGTTCATGATGGATAAAATGGTAGCAACATAAAAGGAAAATGACAAGAAATTATTGTGTCATGTCAATATCTTATATCCAATATCATTAATCATAGTATCTCTAAGTGGGAATGTGATTTTGCTCCAATAATTCACCTTTTGGTAAAAGCACACAGGCATAGTTGTTAATTCCTAGTTGGCTAGGTTTTGGACAAGTGCTCTAAAGGATCCATGTGTTAAAAGCTTGGGTATCAGCATGTGGTGCTCATGGGAGATAGTGGAAACTTGAAGACCTAGTACCTAGTGGTGGATAGCCCATTGGGGTGTGCCCTCGAAGGGGATATTGGGAACCCAGACCCTCAGCACTCTCTCTTGACCTTTCTTTGCCACATGCTCCTGCCAGGTGGTCTGTCTTGCTACAGGCCAAAGGCAGCAGGGCCACGTGACCATGGACTGAAACCTCTGATGCTGAGCCAGAGTCACACTCTGTCCTCTCTTTAAGCTGATTGTCAGGTGGTTTTTCCAGAAACAGAAAGCTGACTAACATGTAATTGAAAAACAATATGAATTCCTTTTCCATCTTTATACATCAACTCTCTTTACATCTTCAAATTTTGAAAGTTTCATGTTTTACTTCCTCATGAACTTCATGGTGTAGATTTTCATGGGTTGCCTAACTTAATGTAAATGTTGTTCTTAGAATCTCTTGGGCTACGTAGTAAACTGCTGAGGAAGATTGAAGAGCTCCGGACCAAGATGAATTCCCTTTCTTCTGGAATTCCTGATGAATTCATATGTCCAATAACCAGAGAACTTATGAAAGATCCTGTTATCGCATCAGGTATGTATGTGAAGGCTACCAAGCTCAGGCCATGTTACGTGTTAAATGAATAAATAGTTCACAGAAATTCTTTTAAATGTGGAGAATTTTCAAAAGCCCTGTTTCTCATATCTAGTTTTTTATTCTTTTTAAAAGGACTTGAAGTGAGCAGTTAAACACTATGTTTCATAATAAAATTGGACAGAATAGGTTTGATGCTGAAAAAAGTATTTGCAAGAGAGAATGTCCATGTGAGTACGGGTGCACCAGGGCCTCTTGCCACTGCAAACAAACGCCAAATGCATGCACCATGCTGTGGATCTGGCTTTATGTGGGTATGGGGGAATCAAATGCCTCTAACTTCTAAGCTATCTCCCCAGCCCCAAAAGGACTAAGTTTTAAAATTGTGAAATGAATATTTAGTGACCAACTGTAAAGATTGTTTTTAAATTTGATGGTGCATTTTGTCATGAACTTAAACAATTCAAAAATAAGACTTTAATCTCCACTTAACTCTGGACTAACCTGTTTTTTCCAAAAAACAACCTGAGCCCCTTCTTAGCATGGGAGGTCTCCTTTGTTAGAACTCTATCCTAATCCTGGAACTGTGATTGGTCAGAGCCCAGACAATAGAGTTACCTGGAGGAGGCAAATTGCTCTCTCTTCCCTCTCCTGGCTAGCAGACCCCCTGAACTGCAGGCTTTGGTAAAACCTAAGCTGAGGCTAGAGGGGTGTCTCCCACATGGCCTTCACCCACTCAGGGTGGGAGCTGTCTGTACTCTCTCCTCTTTCCTTTTCATAAGATGGTTTTTTAGGTTTACCATCCGGGCTAAGTTCAGATCACATGGGTATATCTACTCCCCCTTCCTGGGTCCATGAACTTTTTCTTTCCTCTCCTGCCTTCTAAATACAATAAAAAATAAGACTTAAGATTATGGAGCTGGGACATTACATATCAATATCTAATTGTCATTGTATATGCATACACAGCAGAATGTCATTTATCTTCTTGCATGTATCAGCATTTCATTTTTTATTATTGCTAAATAGGGATCCATCGCTTTAGATATACCATAATACATTTATCCATTAACCTGGTAATGGGCTTTTAGGTCTTTTCCATTTTGTGGCTATTATGTCTAAAGTTGATGTAACATTCATGTTCAAATATTTGTCTGGACATGACTCATTTCTCTTTGTGAAATATTCATGACTGGAATTTCTGGGTTAAGAAGTGAATGTACCATTGTTAAGTTCCTAGCTGAGAATTCCAACCTTTCCTTGTGTTTGCTAACAAATTGCATTGTGTTGTTTTAATTTTGGCCATTTGGAATAGTGGGTGTGAAGTGATATCTCAGTGTGCCCTCCTACTAATGCTGCATCTTTTTATGTGCCTCTCATCCATCACATATCTTTCTTGTAATGTACACCTTTGTCTTTTCTCTATTTTCTATTGCCTTGTCCAAGTTCTTTATTGTGGATATGTCTTTTGTAAGCAAATGTATCTATTCTCTGTGGCATACCTCCTCATTTTCTTAGTGGTGTCTTTGAACGACGTTTTTAATTTTGAAGATGTCCAGTTTACTTCTTTTCCATTTTGATTCTAAGACTACCTGCCTGAGGATTTTAAGACTTCTCTAGATATTTTATCATTTTTACTTTTAGAAGTATGGTTTATTTCAAGTTATTTGTACCTGGTACAAGAGAAAACCTTTCTGCCTCTGAAGTGAATATCCAGGTGTTTTAGTGCCACTGATTGAGAAACAGTTTTCCCAGGAATTATCTTGGCATCTTTGTTGACACACCTTCCCCTGCATCTCCAGGCTCTCTTGATCTTTATGCCCATTTTGTGTGGATTGCTGGATGGTTTCATCTGTCTCAGGCTGGCAGCTAAGTTCTTGTGCATGTACTTATAGTTTAGAATCACTGTCTGTTCCAACAGAAGCAGTTCCCCAGGATTTTAACTAGGGTGGTGTTTATAGATCAACTTGGAATATTACCAGCTATGTAGGCCCTTTCCCCTTTCACTTAGAAGTGCTTTGTGTTTCAGTATACAGACTTTGCACATCATTTGCTGAGATTACTCCTAATTTGTATTTATAATACTTTGGTCATAAAAATTAGTGTAAGTAGGAATACAATTGTTTTGCACAGTGACTGTGTCCTATGACATTGATCCATTCATACCTGATTGTGTCACCTGCCAGGAAACAGCCACATTTTCTTTGTGATCTGAGTGTGTGCATTTTTTTCTTTTCCTGTTTCCCGTGACATGGTCAAGGATTTCTCATGTTACAAAGAATAGACCTTAGAGGGAAAGCATTCGACCTTTCAGCATTAAGTACAATGAAAGCTGCCCTCTATCAAATTAAATAAGTTCCCTTCTGTCTTTAGGTGGTTCAGGTGGTTTTCTCCTGAAGTTTACTGTTAGTTTTCTATTGAATTGCTTTTCTTTTCTTTTTTTTTAAATATTTTATTTATTTATTTGAGAGAGAGAGAGAGAGAGAGAGAGAGAGAGAGAGAGAGAGAGAGAGAGAGAGAGAGAGGGCACATCAGGGCCTCCAGCCACTGCAAGTGAACTCCAGACACATGCGCCCTCCTGTGCATCTGGCTGTATATGGGCACTGGGGAATCGAACTCTGGTCCTTCTGCATTGCAGGCAAATGCCTTAACCGCTAAGCCATCTCTTCAGCCCTTGAATTGCTTTTCTATTGAAAGCATGCCTATTTCATGGGTCTGTCTGCTTTCATTAAACATGTTTGAGACTCATACATCATTATACAAAGCAGGAATTTCTCAGTTTTGTATAGTAGTCTATTGTATGAACACACATTTATATTCTTTGTTTTTTGGTGCTGAAGCTGGAACCTACGGCCTTCCACATGCTAAACAAACATACACTATATCGTCTGGGCTCTGACCAATCACAGTTCCAGGATTAGGTTAGAGTTCTAACAAAGGAGACCACCCACTCTAGGAAGGGGCTCAGGTTGTTTTGGAAAAAACAGGTTAGTCCAGAGATAAGTGGAGATCAAAGTCTTATTTTTGAATTGTTTAAGTTCATGACAAAATGCACCATCAAATTTAAAAACAATCTTTACAGTTGGTAATATGCATGCCCATGCCTTAGCCCAAGAGATTCAAGGAGACAGAATGTAATATAAAGTGTGCCTTCTTTCTCATCATGGTATATTCATAAGTATTAACTATATAAGCACTACACAATACCACAGGTAGTTATGTTTACCTCGGTGGACTATATAAGAAATTAGTTTATACAATGTTGTTGACTTAGAAAGTTAAATCATGCTGTCTGTCACCACATTTAGCTTAGGGGCAAATAAATCAATTGTCATTGAACTTACAATAATTCTCCATCCAGTAATACTAAAAGGCACATAATTTGTCAGTAATAGGTGTGATGTTAATGTCTGACGTTCAACAAACAGTTTTACCAGGAAAATTGAGTACATTTCCCTATTCTTATAACAAGAGTAAGACAAATTACCATTCAAAATAGGCCTAGCATGATGGCACATGCCTGTACTTCCAGCACTTGGGAGGCAGGAGGATTGCTCTAAGTTTGAGATCAGCCTGGGCTATGGTGAAGGCAAAGGATTTGAGTAAACCTTTGTGCAAATGGCCATATGCACAGTCTCGTTAGTTCTTAGGCAAATGCAGACCCAGGCCTTATAGCAACCTATCATACTGACAAAGATTGCTGGAGTTGAGAACCTGCGAAGCGCTGGAAAGGATGTACAGAAATTGGAATCTTCTGTTGATGGTGGAGCTGTAGAAGAGTGTGGCTGCTGAAACCAAAGCTTGGCAGTTTCCCTGAAAGTGAAAGCATCGTTAGCTATCAACAGTTCTAAGTGAATACTGGTGTTCATCTGGAAAGCTGCACATAGATGATAACCCCTCAGTGGAAAGCTATCTTCAACAGATGAATGGATAAATAAGATGTTACAGACTGTGAAACATTATTCACTGTATAAAACTTATATATGACATGTATACTGAATCATGCACACACACACACACACCAAGGCATAGTGATCAGGCCTGCAATCCCATCCCAGCATGGGGGAGGCAGTTGATGAGACCCCCCCCCAACCTCCAAAACAACCCATAATGCCCCTCCAAGTAAAGGAACCTTGGGAAACATGCTAAGTCAATGAAGTGTGGCATTAAAAAAATACATTTCACTGAGATTCAGTTTGAGATGTCTGAAGGAGGCAGGTATAGAAAGGTCAGTGGCTGCTAATGGGTATAGGATTTCTTTTGATAAAAATGAACGTGAATTGAATGGTGATATTGTTACATAACTCAGAAATACTACCACCAAGTCACTGAGCTTTATACTTAAAAGGACAATTCACCTGGTATGTGAAGCCTGAAGGGCAGTCACAGGTAAGGAGTTATCTGCAGAGAGCACGAGCTGGGCCATTCCTGGCACCAGGGAGAAGCTGGGGCTATCGGAACCTCCCAGGGTCTCCAGAAAGCCGAGCTGCCTCACCAGTGCTCTGTCTGTGAAGGCCAGGATCAAGACAGATTGGGAGACAACCAACTGCTGCTACAGATGAGAGCCTGCTTCTGGATCTAAGTTACTCAGTGGACAGAGCAGGATGTAGAGTTTACTTTGGGTCAGCATGCAGAATCTGCAGGCTCCTGAGAGGTAGTAGCTTAGCAAATCAACAATCAGGGTCATCACCCTAAATGCACAAAGTAAAACATCTAACCAAATGAAGCATCCATTTAGATTCTTAGAAAAGAACTATTCAAAAAAACTGTCTCCATGTGAACTTAGTAAAGCAGCAAGTAGCAAAGGGATCCTTTCCTCTATGGAAAACAGCTGATAGTAACAAACAAGAACCCTAAATGTCAGAAGTCTGTAAAATTTACTAAACCTACATGAAGAAACAATAACATACCCTGGTGAAGATACTTGAATGGAAGACAGTATCAACAGTCAGTTTTTCCACCTTTAATTCAAGATGATTCTTACAGTTTTTCCTAGATACAGAAGGCTATTAGATTCTATGTGAAACTATAAACAAGAATAGCAAAAATATCCTGGAAATCAGCAAGGAAGAAGGTGGCTAACTCTACCAGGTATTAAAACATGCCATAAAGGCTCTGCACAAAAAGTGTAGTATTATTGGCCAATGAATAGACCCATAGAAGACAATCCTTGGGAATGCAGGCAGTGGGTTCAGAAATCCAATGAGTGGCAGAGATAGTATTTTAATTAAGTGATACTGTGACAATTGCACAGCCATGTATACAAAGGATAAAACCAGCTCTTTCCCTCATGTTACACATCTAAGTCAATTCCAAATGACTCAGAAATCATAACATCAAAAGAACCTTTCATGTCCCAGAAGGAATGTAGGTGGGCAAAGTTTTCTTAACCAGGACTCAAAGGAAAAGTGGATGAAATATTAATATTCCATATACATGTATAAATAATGAAATCTTCCTAAGAGGGTGTCTAATAATATGTAAGTTTAGTTCACTGGAAAAAGAAAAACTGGCTCAAACATGGAAAAATGGTTACATACCTGACCTGCTGCCCAGAGCTTGGTGTCATATTCTGGTGGTGATTCTATAGCAAAATTCTCAAAACCATTGCTAGTAAACACCATGAAAATGAACCAGCTAATATTCAAGCCATAAGATTAATGGTCAGTTATAGTAATGAGGCACCAAGATTCCCCTACAACATCAATAAATGTTTTCTACAAAAATGCTAGAAGAAAAAAAAATACACTGGCGAATCCACCTGTTGACAGAAAAACCTTCAGGATTGTGTTAGGGATATGTTGACACTACTTTGAAATGGTTTTAGGTATACAGTAGGCGAGGCAGGCTTTCAGCCTGAGAGAAAATGGAATATGAAAGAAGTGAAGCAGAAACTCCAGTTTCTCTATGTAGCCCAGGGTGGCTTCAAACTCAGAACCATCCAGCTTCAATCTCCTGGCATTACAGGTGTGAACCACCATGTCCAATTCAAACTCATTTTTAGATGTGTAAAAGCAAAGGGTTAGCAGAACACTGGACTAAAATATGAGTGGATTTAAAAACCTTTATTGGCAGTCCCTACCTCCCTCTGTGGTCAAGGTCTATGATCTCTGTTTGCTTCTCTGACTCTAATGTACTAAAAAGTTGTGCTGAGTTATTCCTAATGCTCTTTCCCTCTCATCTCTAAATAATCTTCATGACCATGTTCCCCTACTTTCTCTTGTTTTCTACCAGTGTCTGAACTTTCTACAGGGTTCTGGGTGACTTCTGATGAACACCTGGGCACTGGTAAACCCAGTAGCTGTGGCAGCAGTATTTTGGGAGTAAACAGTACAGGCATGGCAAGAAAACCACAAATCCCAACAGACACCTTGGCAATAGAGTTTTCATGCTGCTATGTTTAATTCTAACTTCCCTCTCCTGTATGTACTTTTTAGATGGTTATTCCTATGAAAAAGAAGCAATGGAAAACTGGATCAGCAAAAAGAAACGTACAAGTCCTATGACAAACCTGGTTCTCCCTTCATTGGTACTTACCCCAAACAGGACTCTGAAAATGGCCATCAACCGATGGCTAGAGACACATCAAAAATAAACATGATGGGCTGGAGAGATGGCTCAGCAGTTAATAGCACATGTTTACATAGTCTGCTGGCTGGTTCATTTCCCCAGCACCTATGTAAAGCCG
>PVHP010050967.1:0-11626 GCA_004024765.1 Zapus hudsonius | reverse complement strand
GTGCAAATGTGGAGGCCAGAGGAGAACACTCAGTGTCCCCCTTCATTGCCCATCTGCATGTTTGCTTGACACAGTCTCCATGATTTCCAAGCTTCCTGTTTTCATGAGCCACAGTGATTCTCTGCTACCCATAGAACTGGGGTTACAGACATATGTGTTTATGCGCAGCTCTTTACATGGGTGCTGGGGTTCAAACTCAGTGGACACAGGCCCCTCAGGAAGTGCTCTGACTTGCCAGGCCATCTCTCCTCCTATGTTGCTTTCATTTCATCACTTGTCCACAGGCTGTAATTACTTCATATAATTAGGTGATTATTAGGAACAAATTGTTTTCTATTAGATCAGTCAAGGAGAAGAACAAAGGGACTGGGGAGATTGCTCCGTGGTTAAAGATGTTTGCTTGCAAAGCCCACCAACCTGGATTCAATTCCCCAGTACTCACAAAAAGCTGCACCAAGTGGCACATGCATCTTGAATTTGTTTGCAGTGACAAGAGGCCCTTTCTTTCGTTCTCCCTCTCTTCTTCTGATATTCTGATTCTTGTATATTGTGCTTTTTTCCAATTGTCCCATAATTCTTGGATATTCTGTTTCATCTTTTTCATTCTTTTTTCTCTTTGCTTTTTAGTTTTGAAGTTTCTATTAATAGGTGTTTATTCAGGTTGGCTGACTCTTTTCTTGGCCTTGTCTGGTCTCCTGATGGGCTACCAAAAGACATTCTTCTCATTCTTCTTTTTCTATTAGAGTGCTTTTAAACTTTTTATTGATAATTTTAAAAATTCATTTATTAGGCTGGAGAGATGGCTCAGAAGTTAAGGCATTTGCCTCCAGTGCCCAAGGCCCCGGGGTTCAATTCCCCAGGACCCACATAAGCCAGACCCACAAGGTGGTGGCTCTGGTGCATTCATTCTCTCTCTCTCTCTCTCTCTCTCTCTCTCTCTCTCTCTCTCTCTTTCTCTCTCTATCTCTCTATCTCTATCTCTCTGCTTGAAAATGAATAAATAAAATATTAATAAATATTCATTTATTTATTTGTAAGCAGTGAGAAGTAGACAGAGAGTGAATGGTTCTCCAGCCACCCTATTCATCTGGCTTTATGTGAATACTGGGGAATTGAACTTGGGTTGCTAGGTTTTGCAGGCAAGTACCTTAACCACTGAGCAATCTCTCCATCCCATGATTGGTAATTTTTATATATTTATGTAATGTATCTTGATCATAGTCTCCTTGCTTGACTCTGTCTTTTTCCCACCTCCCCATTCTCTTTCCACCTTACCCTTTCTCCCTCCAACTAGTCTCTACTGTTCTTTTTTTCTTTATTGTGAATTTTTTTTGTATGACCCTATCAGATGTTGGTGTGTTATTTCCTTTTGATTTTTAAAGTTTCCATTTCTATGTTTACATTAACCACTTTATTCTTATATGTTATGTACTTTTTCTGTTAGAGCCCTTAGAATGTGCTAGTTATTTTTGATTCTCTATCTGGTAGTGATAGAATCTTTGCCCTATCTGATTTCATTCTCACACTTACTTTGTTGCTTCAGATGGTATTTTTTTTTGTCTTTTAGTATGGGTTGTAATATTTCTTGAGACCAATATATGATGTACCAGGTAAAAGGAACTGAGATATATTTTAATTCTAAGGGCACATTCCCCAGAAGTTAGATGTGATTGCTGCAACTCTGGTGTCAGAGACTAGGTTTAAATCTTTGTCTGTGTCTCTCATGGGATCTCTCTTTGGGTTTTCTTGAGCACTTTTTAAAATGGGTTTGAGGTTTTAGTTCTTTTTGATATATTTCTTATAAGAACCCTATTAATGTGGCAATAATTTATATAGGCGATGGTTCTTTTTGTTTCCATCCTAATGAAACTTCTGTTTCTTTCCTCCTTTCCTCTTTCCATCTCTCACTCCTTCCTCCTCTTTCTGCCATTTGTTATTTCTTGGGTGGTTCTCACATTGAAGTGGAAGTCACTAAAGTGCCATTCTGGGCCCTGAGCATAGGTGGGGAGTGGTGATATTGAACATGGATTTCCTTCAGCCTCATCCTTCATCCAAAAAACTTGAAATAGAAATCCTCTACTATCTGAAACTTTTGAGCACAGACATGATTCTTTAAATAGAAAATGAACTCATATGACAGTTCATTGTCAAAATAACAGCCACACTACAATATTGTATAAAACTACCCTTAGGCCATGTATATAGATGCAGATGGAACATAAATGCATTTTGTGCTTTCATTTAGTCCCATTCTCAAAATATCTCATTGTGTATATACACATATTCAAAACCTAAAAAAATTTGCACACAAGACCAAAAAATTTTAGGTATTCAACAATCTGTAGTTGGTTTGTTTGGGGGGAAGAATTTCTGATATCAGTATATTTGGGCTGGATTTTCTTGGGCTGGTTTAGATCAGAAAGGTATCTTTTAGCCTTTTACTCATTAATCAACAACCTGGGAGATAAGGGGACAGAGTACTGAGTGACCCCTTCCCCTCCAGAGTCACTCTGTTTGGCCCTTCTTAAAGACTAAACCTAGTTTGTTGGATAAGGAAATCATCTGCCTGTGTGGGGCAGGCAGGGGCCCTTGAGCTGAAGTTCTCAATCCACTTTCAGCTTTCCCTCTTCCAGAACATGCCGTTGTCTAGACCTGTGGGATTTCTTTCCTGGGTCCTCTCCACCAGATGCTACTCATCTCTTTTACTCCGGGTTCTAACAGAGTGCTGCCATTGTGTATCCATTCACTGAGCTTGTCTTTGCGCGATCATGCCTTACAAAAGTCTCTCGTTTTATTTCTGTTCTTAGAAATTTGGGAGAGAGGAGAGTCAGTGTGTTGTTTTGGGTCAAAAGGTCTTCCTTTTTTATTTCTAAAAATATTATTGCCATCTCTTGACAAAGGCAGCCATGGGGACTTTGAATGGTATGCTTAGATCTGCATGAGACATGGTTAAGATTTAGGTCCTTTTATCTGATATTATTTTTTGGTCAAAATATTGCATGCACATAAAATTATTCTTGCTTTCCTAATGTTAATATATTGCATTGACTTCTTGTGCTGCTCAAAATTTAGTATCTTAGACCACAACTCTATTATTTTTCTGATTCTATCATCAGTATTTAGTGTTAAAATCTCAACAATAGTGCCCTGGAAGCAGGAAATCTGCTTAGGAGAAAGGTCAAGTTGAACCCCAGAGGTGGTATATTTTTTATAGCTACCTGAGGAAAGGAAGAGTATCTGAAATCTTACATGTCTGAAAATGTTCTTATTCTTCCCAAATTCTTCTTGAAATTTTTAATAGGCATAGAGTTTTAGATTGAGAAAGATACTATTATTCTTAAAACAAGTAGCATTGCTTTATGATCGAGAAGCTTGTGATGTTATAATTGAGAACTATGGATCTTTCTGATTCCAGTTCTTTTAAAATTTATTTTATTTTATTTTATTGGTGGATATGACCTCTCTGCCCCATGTCTTTGGCAATGTTCTAGTGTATTTTCTTTGAATCTGATGGTTTAAACCTTTATTATGGTAGGTGTCATATTTCTCAGTATGTTGGACAGGCCAAGGACCTTTTCATCTGATAGCTAAAGCTGAATTCTGGGAAATGCTACTGTATTATATTCCTTTAGTAATTTGCTCCCTTCCATATTCTCTTGGCTCTTTCTGGATCTCTTCTCAGTCCCATGGTGGACATCTCGGCTTGTTCTCTCATCTTTAACAATCATTGGTACTGTTCTTTGTGCTGTGGTTTATGTATTTTAGATATTTTACAAAATCTTATCCTTCACCTTTATGTTGACCCTTTTTTTGCATCATGTATCTTTCATTTTTATAGTTCTATTTTTCTTTTTATTTGGTAGCATCCACTCTTTGCTGTTTGTTGGCAATATTTTCTCTCTCCCTGTAGATATTGCTGTATTTCTGTAAAAGTTTTTCTTCCTTGCATTGTATTGATTTTCTCCAAGTTATTTTTTTCTGTTTTTGACTTTTATCATGTTGAATGCTTTCTTAAGTACATGGCACTCAAGGTCTGCTTGTGTTTAAGAACACAAAGCTAATGTTAGGCCTCTCTCTGGGTGGGGCATACCAACTGTTGCACTTTCTTGTGAAGGGCAGCTAGGCAGCATTTTAGTTGGTCTCTTTTTGGGAAATCATAGGCTCTATATCTAGTTTCATTGGAGCTCTTCAATTTCTCAAAAGAAGAATCTTCTAATATCCTGCCTTGCAGAGTAGGCGAGAGACACTGTGTCTGCCTACCAGTATCCTGGAGAGGGATGCAGGCTGAGACCACTACCCATCTCATCCTTACCCTTGCCGAGGTTCTGTTAGAACGTGGTTCTGTTAGTCTTGCTCTCCCCAGGTTCTGTAGGATGAATCTGCTACTTCCCCACTAAGTGGAGTATAAGCATTTAGATCTCAGCATTCTCTTCATTGATGAAAACCCAAATTTATTTTCTGCCTCTTTCCTCTTTCTTTTCCTAATAACTCTTGGAATCCTGCACCTTTTGACCTTACCCACTTTTTCGTCAGTTTTTATTCTTGTGGGCAATTGGGTAAGAGGAGGGAGGTGACAAAATGCTGAATTGACATGAGGGTTTTCAACCACAATTCCTTGGGCTTGGGATTTCAGCCCGAGAAATGCTCTTTCACTTGTGAGAGAGAATTGACAAATGGTGTGTGAGTTTTACCTGGCTAAGGTAGTTTCCTCTTCCCTTATTGGTTCTGTCTACCTTGTAATATCTTCAGTGATCTGTGACATCCCTCCATCCCAACTTCTCTGTCTCTGAGAAAGAGGCTCCCAAGGCCCAGGGAAAGTAGAGATGGTCTTTATGTGTTCACTCACATGCAGAGTGCAGAAAGCCCACAACCTGGCTTCTTCACAGCCCGCCTGTGGTCTATAGGCCTAAAATAGCACTCAAAACACAAAGGAAGGCTAAACAGCAGCCACCTCATAAGTCACCTTGGCCTCTTTGCCTCTCTTCTGTAGCATGCCCTGCTGTAGAAGCAGTTATCACCCCAGACTCTCAGGAACGAGTGTTCTCTCTCTCGGATAGTTGCTTCTTCCTAGATGGGAATGTACCTAGCACTGGAATGGACATTTAATGAGGTAGGCATCATGCCAGGGGCTGTGTATAGGTTTGCTAACCTCATTCTTATAAGAACCCTTTGAGGATAGTGTTAATACCCTTATTTTACAGATGAGGAAGTTGAGGATTAGAAAGGTTAAATAGCTTGCCGTGGGGATGGCTGCTAATGGCTGAATGGTGATTTCCACCCAAGGATATCTAGCTTAGAAATGAGCAGATCTTCAGTAGTCTACTCTGGATGCCAGAGAAAATGAGGACTTCTTTTAGCAGGAAACCTCAAAGGAGTCATTCTGTGCGTTAGCTATGTACCCAGTAGGTGCTCAATCATTGTGACTTGAGTGAACACAGGTGATGACAGGATTCTCCTTTTCAACCTATTTTTAAGATCTATGACAATATCTTGAATTATAGATAATTTTCTAGAAAGGTTCAGAAAGCTGAATACCCAGACAACTTTCAATTTTTTATGATAATTTTCCAAAGAATGAAAGAATGTTTTAAAAAGAAGGGCGAAGACTTATAATTAGGGGGCAGAATAATTTAAAAATTTAGATCTAGGTTTTGTTTCTTAGTTTCCAGCATTAGGATCTTAATTTTAGACAGGTTATCTCCAAGTGCAAAATGGTATCAAAGGTGACTAATGTAGTCAGTTGTCCACATGGGAATTTCAGGAGTTAGAACAAGGTGATGGTAAGACAGATCAATCATTTCTTAGGGGCATATTAGTTCATTTCTTTCTTTTCCTGTAGTATATTTGTTCAAGTACTAGATAGAACATGGGTTGCCAACTCTGGACCCAGGTAGGAATAGAGCTTGGGCCACAGAGAGAAAGCCAAGTGCATGAAAACAAGTTGTTTGTGTGTGTGTGTGTGTGTGTGTGTGTGTGTTTGGACATGTGTACATATGCACATGTGATCATCTCATACATAACCTCAGATACTACTTAGTGTTTTGGGCTTGCCTTTCTTGTAGGTTGGGTAAGAGGGGAAAGGGCCAGTGCTTGACTTGACTATGGGTATCACCTTAGCCAAGATTGGAGTATTCACATGGTTTTCTGGACATTTTGAGTAAAACATCCTCACTTTTCTCTTAAGGCAGTAGATGTTGGCAGCTTAGAGACTATGGCATGAGTGTGTATTTTAAGGAAAAGCAGACTGATGTGCCAGCAAGGAGCAGCTTAATTTATGGTATTGGTTGACTAATGGGAACAACCAGAACTATGGATTTATTTTCCTATCACACATGGTAGAATTTATGTCACTTATTTCTTCAAATCAGAATTTTTTTCTTTAGGAATGCCATAATAAAACACCTTGCGGTTTGATGGCACAAATAGAAATGTTGACTTCTCTCCCTCCTTCCTTCTTTCCTATTAAACAGGAGAGAGAGTTATGCAGCATCCAGAAGGTGAGTAGAGTTAAGGAGGGGGGGGTGCTCTTCTCTGCCTCAGATTCATTCACTGTGCACACAGTGTATTACAAAAATAATTATACAATATGAATGTTATTGTTAATTAGATGCAGAAAGGGGTGGTGTAAATGGCAGAGCATCTGCTTTGAATGTTGGTGGCGATGATGAAAAAGGGCAGAGCAAGATGAAGGTCAGAGATGTCCATGAAATGGTGGTGGTTGAGTTGGGTGAACAGGAAGTCGGAGTGGACCAAGGGAATAGGCATTCAAGTTGGGAAGGGTAGGAATGGAGGGGAGGCAGGCTTGGGGCCTCTAGCCAGTTGGAAGATCGCAAGTGACTCTGAAGGGTCAGAGTACCTGGAGATGAGCAGGCTAGATTTGCTTTAGGTCCATCTTTGCCACAAAGCAGAATCTTCTCTAGTAGCTTTTATTTTGAATCAGTTAATTCCGAATTTACTTAGCCATAATGTACAAGAACTTACACTAAACATATAAAAGATTCCTAAACATTTCTAACATTTTAATGCCAAGTGGCAACATTTACGCAGTGGAGTAACACACACCGATGCCCTGCTTTGTGGAACATCCAAGTTCTGTAGAAACTTCAGAGTCAGCATTTCAGGACTTTTACCCTCTCAAACCAAGACTTTTCCCGCTGGCCACTGTCAGTCCATGTTGTCCTCAACGAATACCTAACATAGTAAATGAAAACTTTCAACTATATAATAACTAAATTGATGTAAAAAGAGATCATTGCATGTCTATCACCTCCATTCTAGAAGTAACATTTTGCTAATTTTTCCACAAATATACCCATTTATCTATTCCTCAGTTATCAATCCATAATAATTTTTAACCTTTTCATTAATAACTCCTGTATATATAATCCATGATATTTTATGCATTTCAAACTGCACCATAGTCTCCAGTATCTTCCTCTTTGAACTCTTCAGTGTTCATGTCTCACCCATTTTGACATGTTTATGATGGCAAGCAGAGATTTTTAATTCACATCACAGAGGACTTACTTGATGAGAAGTTCTAAGAAAAATGACTTTACTCCTATACTACAGGAGAGACAAGAAGGCATTGATCATGTGAGAAATTATCAGATGTCTCCAGAAGGCCTGAGATACATAAACCTAGAAAGTTCTCACAGATGCATAAACACAAACCTTATTCAACCAAATCTCTTCAATTTAATAAAGTCAAAGGTGGAGGGGCTTTGACATCGTAACCCAGGACCATCATTCCAGTGGTCCCATCCATCTGTTTCCTTCTACCCATCTTTCTCTTACTTTGACTCCTATCTGATCTGGCTCAAGAAAGCAAGACAAACATAAATTAAATCCCTGCAGAGGAATTATACTCAGATCATTTCAATTTGAGTTTCATGGCATCTTTAACAAAGTGCAAATAGAATTATGTATCTCAGGAGAAAGGCTTACCAACTTCATATAACTTTGGGCAAATCTCTTAACTGATATGTACTACAACTTCTTATCAGCAAAACAGAAAAAATAAATGTATATCCTCCCCCAGGGATCTGGTGAGCAGCATGAAGGTCAGTGTCTTTGGAGGGCCTGGCACATTGTCTGGCACACAGGCATTCAGCAATTGCATCACCATGTGACTTTCATTCTTCCTAAAGAGTGCATACAGAGTTCCACAGAAAGAATATTTTTGTTAGTGTCATTAACTGAGGTTTTGTTATTATTCATGACAACTGCTGCTTCTGTTTATCCACCCATCTTCCAGCACAGCCTTGGTTGTGATCATTAATTGTTCATTTATATCAATGCTGGCAGAGGTTTACAAGACTGATTCATTTGTTTTTTTCTTTTCAAATGCACCCACAGAGGAGAGCTATTTGATTAAAAACAAACCATTCCTGTCGACATGGGATGCTTTGTTTGCCAATATCTCAGCATTTTCCTCTCATTGGTTATACTCCAGAAGTTGGTGGTGAAGTTGGAGCCATGATATGCTCAGCATTGGAGGTCAGTCAGGGAGCAGTAGACAAGGTCTCTGAATATTTCATTCGAGCTAAATTGTTGCACAACAACTCTCGTGACTTGAGCACTCTGCAGTGGATTGATTACTAGTGGCATTCCTATTTGCTGCTTGGCACATTGGTTTTCTACAAGCTCTGAATTCAGATTAGCTAGTTCATTCAGTAGCTATATTTATATGCTGTGCTAGTTGTTCCAAAACATGAGGGAGTTACCCAGTGAGATGAACATTTGAATTAGTATCCTTGAACACTGAAGATTGCACTTCCTAATGTGGGTGAGCTCCAGCCAATAAATGTAAAACCTAAATGGAGCATAAGGGCGAGGAAGGCAGGCAACTTCCTTTCCTGGCTTCTAGAGCTGAAGCATTGGTCTCTTCTGGCCTTCATACTGGGACTGATCCAGCAGGTCTGCTAGGGTCTTGAACCTGCCAGCATTCATGGGGAACTGACCATACATTCATTGGTTCTCCAGGATGGAAGGTTGGGACCTCCCATCCTCCATACTTGGACTGGCCAATTCTTTATAACAAATATTTCTCTAATTTTCCTGTGGGTTCTCCTGATCAGTAGCTACTGGTCCTGAATTATGACATATATCAGAATTTGGAGCAGAACCATCCCATCTAAATAGATAGAGCATAAGCTACTTGTGTTTGACATAGTGGAATATTTTCCATATCAGAAAAATGTTCTAAGGCATGTGTTAATCACTTATTATTGTATGATTTCATTCATTTGTCTTGTTTAGTCCTTACAATAGTTCTGCAAGGGCAGTTTAGAATGGTGAAAGGAGAGCCAGGATTTGAACTGGGGTGTGTCTCATTCTTAAGTCTGCACCCTTTCCACATGACGAGAATAGTAACATGAGGTGGGGTATGAATATAGTTCCTTTGGACAACATTTTATCATCTCAATGGTTGTACAACTAGGGTTGAAAATTTGCTTGGGATATATTTTAACACTTTCTGATTAACATTGTAGCCTCCCCTGATTCAGGCTTTAGGAAATCATATTTCAGAATCACTGATGCTCCTTTCCCTTGCTTTAGCTGAAGTGCTTTACCTGGTCAGCGGCTACATGGGTTTATAAAAGCATATAGGCAACAGTGCCTGGAGATGATTTGTGGGGGAAGGTTTCTGTGGCCCATGAAGTCTGGGAGATGCTACCCACTGTACCCTGTTGGGAGGTTCATCGTGCATTTTTCAAGTTTAAATTCTCAGATATTGTCTAACAAAGTTACCCTCTTCACACTTTGTAACCAAGCATATGTATGACTTAATTGTGCAAGAGTGTTGTTGTGATCTCATTAATCATTCTTTGCAATACAGTATTACTAGAAATACCGGCTTAAGTGTGGGGTAGATGTGGAGGATGGAGAACAGCAAGATATGAGAGCCTGCATCATGCCATTACATAGAAAGTTGACTTACAAACAGACTACTTTGTTTAGATCCCATATGGATTGAAGGCCTGTAGGGTGTACCCACATTTGCATAAGGGTAGCCAGTCCAAGTTCTAAATTGAGTACCTGTTCCTAAGGTTCAGGAAACAGAAAACAGCTTCTCAGTACTTGGCTTGGTTCTGTAAACTGACTTGAAGATCATTGTACTAGATATTGCCTACTGAGTAGAGGAGGAAGCCATGCCAAGTGCATCTCAGTACCAAGATGGGCTATTGAACTATAATAGTAAGCCCATGTGTCCTCTTTGGTAGTCTCTGACTTGGGTCAAGGCTGGTTTTATTCTGGCAAAACCACAGAACCCCTGCAGCTGTGCATTGTGACAGCAGCAGAGGGCAGAGCAGTCCAGTGGAGGAAAGCTGCTGCCTTTAATGTGGCTCAGGTGCCCTGTTTTAGGGAGGATGTGATGACCACAGTGGATTTCATGAGCTCTCATATCGGAAACACTTGTGCAAGGGACATAAGTTAACCTTTCGACTTCATTCTGTTTGTTCCTTGATTAGCCCTTGTCATATGGTTTCTTTCCAAGGACATTTTCAGCCTTTAGGGTAAATGAAGCATGGACAAGTCTTTTCTTTTTTTTTTTTTTTATTGTCCATAATGAGTTACAACATTTAGTGGGCAAACAATGAGTTGTTATCCCCAATTTCCCGCTGCCCTCCCCTCCCCTCTCCACTGGATAACCTCCTCCATGGGTCGTCTGGATCAGTCCTTGTGACAGGGGACCATGGATAGCCTAGTATTCAGCCAGGTTCTCCTGGCCATGCCTCTGGATAATCTCCCCCACCACGGCTCTTACAATCTTTCCGCCTGGACAAGTCTTTTTGAAGAGCAGGATTTAAAAAAAAAAAATAAATGGCATGATGATCAGCAAGTATTTATTAAACACCATCTACATGCTCTAGAGCAGGGCTTTGTAAACTTTTTCCACTCATAAGCCCTTTTGTCTGAGACGTTTTGATGTGACCCTGGCTATATCGGTATAAAAAATAGGCATGTACATCACTTACAGATAAATCACAAAAACAATTTATTTAAAAGCAATTATTTGGTACACAAATAATTTTACCATCTGTTAAAGATAAGCAAATATGCATAATAATGAGAGGAGTGTTGTTGTAGTCAGCCATACCCACTGGGATGAATCGCCAAAGCACGCACGATTATGGGGAGGAAAAATATTTATTGAGATATCAGACCCAGGGGAAGTTAAGGAAAAAAAGGTTGGCCCCTTTTCACAGATCCAAGCAGAGACAGAGACAGAAGCCCAGCACCAGCACCAAGCAAGCACACTGTAACACACTGTGATTCACAAAATGCAGATCTCCAGACCAGGGTTCTGGCTCTTCTTTTGCATATCTATCCTTAGTATTTTACATTCAAATTAGAAAGGGTCAGTCCCCTGGAGGCTAGGCCAAAGTGGCACTTCCTCCAGCCAGAAGCCTGGAGACAATTAATAATTTTAGTAAATCCTTAATTCTTTTGGGGGACATTATTCAAACTACCACAAGTGTGCTTGGTTATTCTTGTATATATAGTTGAATCCTGGCTAAATATTTAATATCGCAGGACATAGAACATTTTCAACCAATTTTTTTTAGAGCTGGTCGATATTTTATAGATGTTAATGCTGAGAATGCCACTTCACATACAT
>PVHP010050966.1:0-11634 GCA_004024765.1 Zapus hudsonius | reverse complement strand
TCTCTCTCTCTCTCTCTCTCTCTCTCTCTCTCTCTCTCTCTCTCTCTCTCTCTCTTTTTCTGAAGGTACAGTCTCACTCTAGCCCAGGCTGACCAGGAATTCACTATGTAGTCTTGGGATGGCCTTGAACTCATGGCGATCCTCCTATATCTTTCTTCCTAATGCTGAGATTAAAGGCATGCACCACCATGCCTGGGTTTTTCTTCTCATTTTTATACAAAAACTGCAGGAAGAGTTTCAGAGATATTATAATAAAATATAAAATCGTAGGGATGTTATAAAATTCAATCAAGCCATGAAATTATATGATATAATGCCTTAATTTAAAATAGGCTGGAGAGATGGCCCAGAGGTTAAAGGCACTTGCTCACAAAGCTTGTGACAGCCCAGGTTCAATTCCCCAGTTCCCATGTAAAGTCAGATGTACAGTGACACCTGCATTTAAATTTCATTTACAGTGTCAAGAGCCCCTGGCATGCCCATTCTCACTCTTTCTCAAAAAAAAAATGTTAAAAAGCAGGACTGTATCACAGTATATAATTATTTTGTGTGCATTCAAAAGTCTTATGGAGGGAATGATATTGCTGTTATAACATAAGACATTTGAAACATTTGAGACATTATAATTTTGTTATTAATATATGATGTAGTCATCCTTTTGATTAATCATCTACATCAATATTATATTTTTTCATTAGAAGTGACATATGGCTTAAAGTTCAAGATAAATCATCCTATAAAATTCACTATATATATATCTTTAAAAGGATATATATATATATATATATATATATATATATATATATATATATATATATATATTTAAAAGGTTAGACAAGACATTGGAATTTGTGGAAAAATAACCTTTCCTGAGACAACCTGAAGTTGGGCTTTTTTATTTTTCTAGTTTAAGAAGGATCCCATGTTAATGGTCATCCCTTCTCTTTCCCTCTGTGGATCTTTTGCTATTGAAGTGTTTCAGAAGGAATTATGTAAAGTAATGAAGCATAAGAGAGTCATTCCATTTATCTCGGTTTAAGTTATTGTACCCAGTTAAATTAAATTTGATTTGTAGTATCTTTTAACATTTTAGTTTTGGTTAATTAATTATGAGTAGAAACAAGATTTGTGACAGAACGACTGTGCTTAATAGACAGAGAGTTGATATATGGAACCAATCAACTAGAATTGGATGCTTTTACCCTGTCTTTTTCAGAAGTCTCTCTCTTGGAATGTGCTTCAATATTGGGGGAAAATATGAGTGAAATTGAAAGCCGCAATTTGAACAAAAGACTATATCACTTCATTTAAGCTATTCTTTGATATATTAATGTCAACTTTACAAATAACTGTCATACCTTCATCCTTTTGGTAATATAGGCATGTTCTAATTTATAATGCATATAATTCCAATTGTTCACTATTGTAAATTTCTAAGAAATCACTTGGATTTTTAAATTTTTCATTTCATCACAATGAGGTATTTATATTTTATAGGAGTAATTGAAGGAAAGGTATATTAAAAATTTCTTTCCAAATAAAACAACATAAAATATAGTATCTTCCATTATCAAACATTTCGGTGGCTTATCTGTTTAAGTGTTCTTCTTATTCTGTAATAGATCCTGGTGTCAAAACATGAGAGACAATTTTCTAATCATTATAACTGCTATCGCTATTTCACAAGGACCAAACACATTAAATTTCCCCTATGGTTTCCATTCTACTTTTTCTTTCTATGTGATATATAGATATATTTTCTATATATATATATATTACATTGTATCATTTTTTCCTAGAAAATTCCTGTCAGTAGTGCCTAAGAATTAGAGTTGAATGAAGAAAACAAAAACAGTACCAAGAATGAAATTTTAGACATTGTGTGGCTTCCACTTGCCAAGTGTCCAGACATATATTCTTACCCAGAACAAACTCACCAGAAGAAAGAACAGGAAGGCAAAGTCTGTTTCCTGGAGCTCAGGCCTCACTCAGTCTTCCAGGGAAGACACCACTGGACTTCTACATACAACCTGAAAGCTTGGCCATTCCTCCCAGAGTTGTGGTGTGTGTAAAGACTCTCCATGTCCTTTGTTTGACAATGACTATTCTTGAATGGAACATAAAATAGTATAACTTAAACCTACTGACACTTAGCATAAAGATGAGAAAACTCCCACATTATTAATTAGAAACTGACTACCTAGGAATCTAAAGTTGGGGAAACCCAGAAGGGTCATAAGCAGATTTTTTTTTTTTTGAACTCAGAAAGTGTTTTGCAGTCAAAGGACAGCTTTTTATTTAACAAAGGAATATCCAGGCAGATGCATGACTGTAAGCCACTTGTAAGAGATATGAGAGTGTTGAGGAGCTGGTGTAAGGTGCCAGCAAGGTATAAATGACATCCATGGTAGTCTTGCCTATAAATATTTTCAGATTTATAGCATTGGGTCTGCAGAACATATTGTGTGAGGAAATACAGTGTGAACAAATGGAAATTGTGTTCCACTGAAGTGAGAAAGGAGAAAATACAGTTTTATTTCTTGACCAACATTTCTGCAGAGTGATAGCTCTAAGTGTGCAGCTATAAATCTGAGATGAGTCTCAGGAAATAGTGTAAAAGATTTCATTTTGAGTCAGTCAGAGTGTAGAATCCCTTCCATCCAGGCAGGAGGAGAAACTCACACTTCTAGAGGTAAACAATATGACCAGACACCAAGGGGGACAATAGCTTTGTCAGTCAGTTAAGGAGGAATATTGAAATTGTGAAAACAAATGAAGATGGACATGAATGTTCTTTCATTACTATAAACCAGGCTTTCAATCATTAAATGGATAAAACACTATTATCCTAAAATAATACATTTTTGTGTTTTCTGCCTCAACAAAATGAGAAGATCTTTTGGTATGTAAATAAGGTGTGTGTGTGTGTGTGTGTGTGTGTGTGTGTGTGTGTGTGTGTGTGTATGTTTAACCACTATGGATTGTAGCAGCCAAAATATTACTGGTCAAAAGTATATTGGTGCTTGCTGCTATTACTTATAAATAAGAATTTTCGAGCAGGGCGAGGTCTCGGTGGGGGTAATGGGAAGGTGAGTGGAGTCATACAGTAAACTAAACTAATAATGAATTAACACCATTTAACACTAGCTTTTATAAAGTAATGTTCAATTTTCTTTGCAATATATTTTGATATTTTTATTTGCAATAATGAGTAAGATAAAGACGAATCAACAAAGATATCTGCCAGAATTTGAGTCATTAATGGTGTGAGCCACTTCCCTGATGAATGGGGCAATAATTTCTTGACATTGAAAATCCGTTTGACAAGGCTGTGGAGATGGCTCAGTGGTTAAAGGTACATGCTTGCAAATCCTAACAGACCAGGTTTGATTTCCCCAGAGACCAGGTAAAGCCAAATGCACAATGCAGTGCATGCACATGGAGTTCTTTTGTAGGGGCAATAAGCCCTCAAATTTTTTTCTCTCTCTCTCCATAACATGTAACATATAATATATTATATATGACATATAATATAATTTATATATATCCAATTTACTTCATAGTTTCACTACTAAAATGAAATGTCTATAGGCACAATGCAGATGTATGAAATCTGCATTAATGTCATTATTTCCATCCCTTTCTGAAAATGAGCAGTGTTACAAAGGATTTCCCATTCAAAGCATCTGTTGATTCCTGTACTATGAACACCCAGTTGCAGCCTATCCCAAGCTGTTGCTTTGGGTTCACTGAAGTGAAACTTGATGAGAGAAAGGCCCTGAGGCTGCAGGTGCCTGGGACAGTGCATTATGACCTGGGTTTAATACATTATTTTATAGTATTTTCAGCAAAACAGGCTGGTGCACCTGTATCAAATATTCAAAAAGTAATGAACAGCGATGTGGTATGTATTCTTCCTGATTAACATTTTAATTACAAATTTGTGTAATTTAATTTTTAGCAATGTAAAAGCAACTAAATCCAGAATACCACTGCTTAGATGTCGCTCCAGACAGGTGCACAATTATCACATCTATTGTGTTTGTGCAAGACTTGTTTAATATGTGTGTAATTAGAAGAAGAAATCAACATGTAAAACCCAGAAATCAAAACATTCAACAAGACCTCTGCTCTCAAAACTGTCAATGTCACCAGAGACAAAATTAAAATAACCCACAAAGTAGGAAATTATTCTAGGTTGAAAAATACTAAATCTATGCCAATCAAAAAAAATGTATCTAGGAAAATACTAGAAAATAATTTTTAAATTAAAATGTATTTAGAAAATTTTAAGTATTGAGGAAGAGTTAAGTCATTTAAAATCAATATTATATTTTCATTATGTAACAGTGTTGATATTGAATCAGTAAAAATAAGTTTGTTCATCATTATATATGTAGTGAGGAATAACATCAGTCCATCTCTAGACACAGAAATAGAGAAGCTAAAGGTAATGGTATTAATTGTTGAATCCTTGTAAAAGCCACATGCCTTAAAGAGGTATCCTTCAGAAATACAACCTGTGGAAAATATTCTAGATGGATTAAAATGAAACCCAGATGATTTGTGCAGAAGGAAAAATAATATTAAATATATAATGTATTGAGTTATTCATGTGCAATTTTTGCAACAAAATATTAAATTCAGAGATATCATTTATGCCAACTAATTTTATAAAAACAAAGTTTGAAATATAGTATATAATAATTTGTAATGACCTAAGGAATATATATATATATATATATATATATATATATATATATATATATATATATATATATATATATATATATATGGTTATTTGAGGTAGGGTCTCACTCTAATCCCAGTCCTGGAATTCACTATGTAGACCCAGGGTGGTCTCAAACTCATGAAGATCCTCCTACCTCTGCCTCCCAAGTGCTAGGACTAAAGGCATGTGCTACCACACCAGCCTTAAAAATTTTTATTATTAAGCATAATCTTCGTAAAGACAAATCATAAATTGGTACCATCGTTTCCATCCTCCCTGCCCCATTCCACTAAGGGTCCTTCTCAGTGGGATTGTTGGTATTCACCATGGGGTTGGGAGCTATGAGTTGTGAGAACAATAGTTGGGGGGTGGGCAATGCCTCTGGATATTCCATCCCATGCTGTGTCTCTCACAATCTTTCTACTCACACAAAATTCCCTGAGCCTTAGTGGATGTGTTTTAAGTCTAATATAGTGTTCTGGATTTCTGCTCAATTATGTTTTGAGTCTCCTCAATGTCTGTCTCCATAACCCTGGTGCAGGTTATCAGGCTGCCATCAACCCAGCACTCTTGCTCATCTCTGAGACATAGCTGATTTGATTACTTTAAATATTATATTTTATTTGCAGACACACAGAGAGAAGGAGAGAGAGTATATAGGTACATTGGAAATCCTCCAAATATATTGCAAACAAAAATTGTAGATGCATGCACCAATTTGTGCATCTGGCTTTATGGGGGTACTTGGGAATCAAACCCAAGTCTTTAGGCTTTGCAGGCAAGCACGTTAACCGCTGAGTCATCTCTCCAGCCATTGTTCATAGAATTTGAATATTGATTATGCATCAAACAAATTTACTAGTTCTCTTATAGCAAATAGTTAACAATATTCAATATTTTCTTGATATAATTATTTAAACACCTGTGTATATTTTCTGAAATATCACCTGATGATAAAATTAGCATGTAGACTGCACTATTTGTAAAACAATATAGGTGTGTGTTGCATTAAAAAAAGGAATCAGGAAAACACTGAGGTTCTATAATCTATAGGGAATGGGATTTCATTGTAGCCAAAGGAACTAGGGAAGGATCTCCTTTTACCTGCCACTAAGAGAGTTTTAAATTGGGCAGAGAGAATTATTAACAATAAAATTTAGTAATTTTTAATGTCCAGTGTTTAAGTGTGAATTACCAAAATTGGGCTAAAGGCTAATAAATACATCTGTTGAATTAAGGAATCTTATGTAATGTTAGCTGGTAGCCTTTTTTGCTTCTTAGGCCCCTGTGTCTAGTCACTCTTCCAGGGAAGTAACTCAGAGCCTCTATGTCGTCAAAAGGAGGCTTTTGTGTTCAGGGTTTCTGGTTTCTCTCATTTCATGTTTGTGACCCTCATTTCTGACTCTCATTTTTATACCACAGTTTGCGTTTTTTAAAGAAGATTGTTTTAAGTTGTATTTTAAAATGTTTTGGTCAGGTCCAGACTAGATAGTTTAAGGGTTGTCTCTTCTTAGTGTTTTAAGTTATACAACAAAGAAATGTGAGTGAAAGTCAATATGCAATGCTTCTCTATAATTTATTCATAATGCTCACAGGTATTTGTGCCCCAATTATATATGACTATGTATTTATACTAAGAGGCCTAAATGATAATTAAGTGAAAGTAATAAGACTCATGCCACCTTATTAGTAAATGATTGGTTCTGACAAGTCTGTGGTCAAATATTAATTACTTAATTATCTAAAAACAATCTTAACTAGACATAAAATTAATATTATTGAGTGAATGACATCATAGCCAGTGCTTATTAAAGACTTATTATGTTATAGTACTAAATCCAGTATCCAGTACTAAAGTCTCATATTAATCAGAAAAATTCCATATGGTAGGCTCATCAAAATCGAAGTTTATTATGCTTACTGTATGGCATATAATTAATGCATAATGTTGAATGCTCAGATTTTTGTATTTTTTTTCCATTCCCTTGTACTAAGGTTTAATTTGTGTCTGGTAGCTATCATCTTAGCAATGATATAATAAAGGAAATATTTTTCATAAAATTATTGGTTTATATATTTGCAAGCAGACAGAGAGATAGATGATAGATAGGTAGATAAAAGAGAAAGAGAGAGAGAAAGAGTCAGAGAGAGAGAGAGAGATCTGGGGTCTCCAGCCACTGCAAACAGACACCAGATGCATTTGTCACCATTCACACTGGCTTACTTGAGGACTGGGAAATTGAACCCGAGTCCTTTGTCTTTTCAGGCAGGTGCCTTAACTGCTGATCCATCTCTCCAGCCCAGGAAAGGAGAGATGTTAATGAAAGGCCATTGCCTAATTCTGGCTGAGAACAAGCTCTTGAATATACCAGCTGCAGAGGACAATGAAAAATCTGCTTTCAATTGTGCATAATATTCAGAGTTAAATCCACATTCATTTCTTCATTCAACCATAAGAACACCTCAACAAGGAACAGAGGAGACAAAGGGACATGTCGCACTGTTTTACCATTCATCAGTGACTAGGCACCAAAGGAGTTGTCTAAGACCAGAAAATAAGTCTCCTCCCATTAGCTGGGAAACCCTTCAGTTCTTTTTTTTAAATAAATATCTGATTTATTCATTTTCAAGCAGAGAAATGTGTGTGTGTGTGTGTGTGTGAGAGAGAGAGAGAGAGAGAGAGAGAGAGAGAGAGAGAGAGAGAGAGAGAGAGAGAGAGAACGCACCAGGGTCACCGCCCTGTGGGTCCTGGGGAATTGAACCCAGGGCGTTAGGCACTGGAGGCAAGTGCCTTAACCACTGAGCAATCTCTCCAGCCCCATACAGGATCTTTATCCACCTTTATATCACCAGCAGCTACCACAGAATCTAGCTTATCATGCCTTGCAATGAAAAGCAAAATATGGACGAATAAGCAGAGAAATAAGTGAAAAGAAGAGAAACTAGATATGATGTCATTTTGCCCAAAAATGCCTTCCTAACTTCTTACTCAATTCATCTGTAATTGAGCACTTAGTTTTTTTATTATTATTATTCAGACTCTGGGTTTAATTCTAAAGTAAATTATTCTTGCATATAGACAGGCTAATATCAGAGAAGGTACATGTTGGTAGTTAAGCTGTAGAAGAAGGTCATTCCTGTCCAGATATATCATCTTCAATATCCTATGAAATCTTAGTGATCATTGTTAGGTCTGCTTGAAAATAATCTTAAACAATTTATACACACATTCAGGAGCATATTCGGTATAGTTCATAGAGTGGGCAAAAATCAATAAATCAGTAAATCACACTGAACAATTTGTAATTGAACTACAAACATTGCATTGAGAAAATTATGATAAATCTTCGTACAAATAATATATTTCAGTAATTATCAAGATTTGTTTAAACTTATTAAACAGATCTTGGACCACATTGCTGTAGCTTCATAGAGTTGGTTTCCTCCATTAGTTTAGGAGAGTCTTACACCAGACAGGCTGTATTTCATACACCCTGGCTTGCTTCTCTCTCCTCCTTCCCTCCCTCTCTATCTCTCTCTCTTTCTCTCTCTCTGTCTCTCCCTCTCCTTCTTTCTCTGTCTCTGCTTGCTAATAAACAAACAAAAGTATTTTTGAAAGTTTTTTTTTAATACCTTCATTTCAAAAGACCAAATACAATTCCTGGTTTCTTGATAAGTGGATGAGTAATCCAGGGGAACTGGTAGAAGAATAGAACAGTATTAAGGAAAACACAGTTGACCTTGTGTATTCCTTTGAACAGATGGGCAGATGAGAACAAAAGGTAAGAATGGGGTAGGGTTTGGAGGGAAGACAGCTACAGAAGCAAAGAACTCAGTTGAAGAATTCTTAAGGTTAATTTTTCTCATCTTACTGGTTTTAAGCCTACTGTATGTTCCTGTATATCGTCTTCCTTAGAGTACACCATCATTGTGTGAAAGGGTGATTCCATATTGTTCATGTAGAGATAGCATTTGTGGATTATGAGCACATCTTTGCCCATAAACACATTGTTTGTGAAGGGATCCACCCTGGAGTACTACAGCAATATAAAAGCAGTAGTACACAGACAGAAAGACACTATTAACGTTAAGCAAGTGAAACCAGACCAAGAAAAGATGTCAGCCAAGCAGATGACATGCTATAGGTGTTTCCCTTATGTGTTGTAAGAATTTGTAATTGTTGGGGCTGGAGAGATGGCTTCTTGGTTAAGGCACTTGCCTTCAAAACCTAACAACCCAAGTTTGATTCCCCAGTACCCACAAACTCCAGATATACAAAGTGGCACATGTATCTGGAGTTCAGTTTTAGTGGCTAGAGGCCCTAGAGCTCCTATTCTCTTTGTCTCTATGAATTTCTAACTCTGCTTGAAAATAAATAAAGTAAAAAAAATTATTTTAAGCAAAAATAAATTGTTTATTTTAAAGTAAATTACAGCCATCACAGGAACCAAGGAAAATGTAGGTAATAATAATGTTCAATCATCCCTTGCTAATATAATGCATTATTTTTTTTCATATCAGTGGCCATTTCCCCCCCTTCAGGTCCTTCTAGAAAAGTTTTGGTATTATTATTATTACTTGTTATTATTATATAAAAGCACTTTGTTTGATTATATAAAGGAGCTTGGTATATCATCGAGCCACCATATTTCAGAAGGTCTGATAAGGTCCTTTTTAATTGAAGCTCATTTTAAATTAATAGTAAATTGCATCATCCTCACCACAAACTAAAAAAAATATTAAACTAATAAATAGGAATGCTTAGACAGTAATTGATTAAAAAGAGTTTGTAGTTATAACTTATTGTATGTAATTAATCATTAGAACTTCACAAACTGTGTTCTAGTTGTAATTATACTTGGGTAATACAACAATTGTCAGGTTATATTAGAAATATCTGTATAAGTATTTGAATAAATAAATGTGCAGTTACTGCATTAATGTGATATGAAGACATTTAATAAATTTCATATATCGAAACATGAAATTTGTTTTTTCTAGGCATAGGTATCCACCCCTGAAGCTGCCTATAAGAATCAAACCCTAATTACCAAAACTCAAATCTCACTCATGCCTTTTTTGTCATCTAATTCTCTTTACAATTGCTGAATGTTTTCCAAACTTAAAATTTCTAGAAGGTCACATAAGTGGGATTATACTGTGTGTATTCTCATTTTGTTTTTTTTTTATTTTACAGGGCTATTTTTTGATCCACATATTGCTGCTTATAATGTACTCCTTTTTATTTCAGAATAATATTATATTAAATGGATATTACAATAAAGCCAACCATGATTATTTGTGCATTAGATTTTGAGTGAATGCTTACTTTTGTTTTGAGTAAATCTGGACAAATAGGATGGCTAGAACCCCTGGTGTTTGTCGTTACTGTGTGAAGAAACACATGCATATATTTTTCTTTTTTAAAAAAAATATTTTATTTATTCATTTTCAAGGAGAGAGAGAGGAGAGAGAGAGAGAGAGAGAGAGAGAGAGAGAGAGAGAGAGAGAGAGAGAGAGAGAGAGAGAGAGAGAAAATGTACCAGGGCCACCACCTTGTGGGTCTGGCTTATGTGGGTCCTGGGGAATTGAACCCAGGGCCTTAGGCACTGTAGGCAAGTGCCTTAACCGCTGAGCCATCTCTCCAGCCCCACATGCATATATTTTTCAAAGCAATTTTTCTCCATTAACTTTGCTTCCCCACTCGTTCTAATTCTACTGCTAAGGACACATCAGTCCAGAACCAGCAGGTTGCATGTGTTAGGAGCTAGTTTCACAGACCTGCTAAGTGGCTTCATCAGGCTACAAATTACAAGATGATATATTCACTGCTTTCTACAAATCGGCCTTATAGTTTGGAGGCTGGAAAGACTCTCTTTATACACAGAGTATAATTCTTCCTTAGGGGCTGTCCAAATATTTGTTTGGTTTTGTTCCAGTGTTCTATTCTATATATAAACTGCCAGCTTAGCCTGCTTTATTTTAGTGTCGTGGGGAATTCTTATGTCCCATAAAGAAAGCAAGTTCCAATACAATAACCCTGAATTATATGTTGAAAATCTGATCCAGACCTGAATTACTGTTTTATTGAGCAACATCCCGCTAGTAGTATTTTTTTTTCAGCTTTCCTACTTTTCCTTTTTATTATTTACTTATTAATTTATTTTAGCTCAGTGAAATAGGAATGTGGGTTCAGACACCCTGCCTGGCCTTTCAGAACACACTGGAATGCAGCAGGTGATTTTTTGGTTTATTACTGTGCCTGGGATTACTTAGCAAATCTAGATAGATGAATTTGTTTAGCACTGTTGATGTTGTAGCTAGCATCCAAACAGCTCTGCAAGTTAAAGATTTCCTGTATGCTAAAGAATATATATCCCCATGGGGTTGTTTAAACCACTCATTTAAATTTTCCTTTCCCTCCAAATCGCTTTCATAGAACGCTTTCATAAAACCAGTTTTCTGAAGGCTGACAATGTAATATATGAATTAATGAAGTCACTGCTTTTACAATTTCCCTGAGCTCAAAGGGAAATGGGGCAATGTTGAAGGCCAGGGAAGGGAAAATTCTCTACGTCTCCAACCCAGTCTGTTTAATGTCTGCTCTGCTGATGAAGACATATGCTTCGAATTTCCTCTCTCCTCTTGGAAGCTTTTATCCGTGTCCACAGCAGCTTCAAATATGAAGCATTAATAGACCTATGGCAAGGTGGCCAGGGCAGATCTATTCTCCTGTGGAGAGTTTTGCATTCTTGCCTTTTTTATTGATTTTATTTTATTTTTTATACATGTCCTTGAAATGTCATGTCATACCTGAAGCAGATTTTTAAAAATAACATTTACTGCCTTCTTTTCTCGCTGATAAACGCAGTAAAAATGTATTGACATAAATCAATTAGAAA
>PVHP010050965.1:0-11604 GCA_004024765.1 Zapus hudsonius | reverse complement strand
TCTCCTTCACTGGCACGCCATTCCCAAGCCTTCCCTGTGTCCTGCTGGCTCTATTTTCAAAATACATCTAGAAAGAAGTCTTCTCTACTCTGAACCTCTGCAACCCATCTGTGCCAGCATTATCCCGTCACAGAAACCTATCTATTCTCCTTTTCATGCAATGTTTATAATGGCCTCCTGCCTCACTTGTCAGACTGGGAAGTCTGGGCCCATTGAGGCCAGCATCCTGTGGCTCTGGTCAGCTCTCTGATCTCATCCTCTGCGTCCTTCTTGGCTAACCACGTGCTGGCCTTCTCTGACCTCTGAAGGTGTCTCCTTCCTGGAAAGCTTTGTGTCCCCAAATCCTTTCCTCTCATTCTCATCACCTTTTAGAGAGGCATCGCTTTGGGATTCCTTTTCTCAAAGGACATAGCTAGCCCCCTTCTCACTCAATCCATCAATATTTCTTTATTTCTCTCTCTCCTCTTTCCTTTTCTCTCTCTGCCTCCCTTCCTTTCCACCTCCTCTTCCTTCCATTTGGGAACTGACGATGGTGGAGCTCACCTGTAATCTCAGCACTCAGGAGGCTAAGGCCACCATGGGCTCTATAATAACACCCTGTCATTAAAACCCAAGCAGAGGTAGAGTCCTTGCAAGCGCTCTGTGAAAGCCGAGGGTTGTTAGCTTGATATCACAGGATTGGAGGCATCAGAGCTAGACAACCCCTCCCCTCATTGTCACCAGTTTGTGACACCAAGGACAGGGACAGCAGGAATCTACTGGTCAGAGGGGTGGGATCTGAATCCCATCTCTGGCCCTGGGAAAGGTGACATCCTGAATTACCCAGAAGGTCATTCATTGGTAACTATGTAAACTTGAATGCAGGAGCCCTAAATCACAAGGCTTTCTGATAAAAACAAAAAACAAGGTCATACCTACAGTTGCACCTTACGTCAGAGTCACTCCAAACGAATCTGTGACAATCACCAGGACGGGCACACACCCCTCAGAAAAGCTGTTCCAGGGACTTTAAAGGCAGTATGAAACCACTAACCTGTAGCTTGGCACAATGATCTCTGGCTATCGCCCACTCTCATTCCTTGAGAGTGTCACCTTCTCTGCTACATTCTCTGTGTCGCATTAAATTCTTTTGACAGTGATCACGTGACCCAGGAGCTGAAGGGAAGGCCAGGGAAAGAACCTAGTGAAATCTTTTGAGATTTCTGCCCAGTTTCAACAAGACCTTCTTTACCCACTGTCCCCTGGATAAGATGTTCTCAGTCTCCACTGTGGTAAGGCGTGGACTCCTCTCCTTTGGGTTGAGACTATGGAATTCCCTGTCCTGTACACTGAAAACTCCCCCCAGAGTGCCTGCTTCTATGCCTGGCTATTCCATCTTCTTCCTATTTTGGGGACAGCATACCTCACATCATTATTCGTGTAATATTTGACTTTCTCTCTGGCTGCATCGATGCTAACCTGACCCAGGTGTTTTTGTCAAAAGGGGGTGACTACACTCACGTAATGTTTTCTGGGTGGTTTTTTTTTAACCATGTGATTAGGTCAATGGGCTTCCTATACCAGATTAAGGAGGTTTTAAAATATATATTAGATGCTAGAGAAAAATGACCAATAACTAACATTTAAACTCTAATACTATCCTTCCAGCTAGGTCAATTTTGTAAAAACCAAGAAGTGGTTAAATGTGTCCTATGGTCAGGTTCTTCTGGCTTTATGAGAAGCACTTGAAGTATGTAAGGATTTTATTAAGAAATTAAATTTAAAAATTACAAATTAAAAGACATAGGGCTGGAGAAATGGCTCAGCAGTTTAGGTGTTTGCCTGCATCTAACGACCTGGGTTCAATTCCCCAATATCCACATAAGCCAGATGTACAGGGTGGTGCATGCATCTGGAGGCCCTGGTGTGCACACACACTCTCTCTCTATCTGCATTTCTCTCTCTCTTGCTATCTCTCTGCTTACAAATAATAAGTAAATAAATAAATATTTTTTTAAATGCAGAAATGAACCAATACATGTGAGAAAGTGCTATAGAGATTCCAGATAGTAAAATACATTTCTGGTAAAAGTAAATGCTTTTGCATGAGAAAGGATTTTATATGATAAAATACAGCTTTGTTCTCAATGTGATTCTTCCAAAATGGAAATAGAAACGTGAAAAGCAGAAGGTTCAGGCTTGTGTCAAGAGAGTTCATGAAAGTTAAAGTTAAAAGAAAGATGGTACAATTGAAAAGTTGACAATTAAATTCCTAAGGCCAAAATTCAATACACTGATTTAGAATTGGAGTCCACCTTTCTTTTTTTTATTATTTTATTTATTCATTTTCAAGCAGAGAGAGAGAGAGAGAAAGAGAGAGAGAGAGAGAGAGCACACACCAGGGCCATCACCTTGTGGGTCTGGCTCATGTGGGTCCTGGGGAATTGAACCCAGGGCCTTAGGCACTGGAGGCAAGTGCCTTAACCGCGGAGCCATCTCTCCAGCCCTGGAGTCCACCTTTCTAATTAAAATAATAATGCTGATCTCTTAGTAACATTTACAGTAAGCTGGCTAAGAGATGAAAGATTCTTTTCTGGTTGACCCAGATAATTGTTTATATTTTTTTACTGATTTTCTCAGGCTTTCAATTATTTAGGAAACTGAGTTTTAATGGAGTCAAGATTTATGTACAAATTTGTTTGCTTTTTTGGTTAAGTTTTACATATAATTATTATTATACAAAGATCATACAAGAAACAAATTTTAAATCAATATTTATACTTCGAGATTAGCGGAACTGACTTTCTGGATGTTCAACAGCCAGACTTGGAGGCCAAAACCAATGACTAAGAGCCAGTCAATATTCTGACCCTTGTTCCAGGTCGGCTAAGCCCCAGGGGACGTTGGCACATGTCAAAATAGGCCCTAGAGCTCCAGCGAGCCATCTGTGTTTTTGGTCAGAGAGGACGTGGAAACCCCAGAGGTTGGACTTTAACCGACATCCTTCTGCAAAGAGGAGACTTAATACAGAGGAGTCCTCCCTACTCTGTGGTTAGCAAGACCTGACCCATCACACAAGGAAGGAGCCAAGATGCTTAACTTCCCAAGTCCCCAGCGAGCCTCAACTGACCTGACAGGAAAAAGAAAAGATCAATTTTTGGCCACCTTTGAGGTCTTAAACACCCAGCAGAAAAGTCTAGCCAAGAGTAAAGTCATTGGTAATGATACAAAATAAAAGCAGAGGGGGACTGGAGAAATGGCTCAGCAGTTAAGGCACCTGCCTCCAGTGCCTAAGGCCCTGGATTCAATTCCCCAGGACCCACATAAGCCAGACCCACAAGGTGGTGGCCCTGGTGTTCTCTCTCTCTCTCTCTCTCTCTCTCTCTCTCTGCTTGAAAATGAATAAATAAAATATTAAAAAAAAACAAAAGCAGATTAGCTAGATTTTAAAAGGGAGAAAGAGTCCTTTCTGGCACACCCTCCAAGTGTGGGTGATGGCATACCCAGGTAGGGTCATCACAGCCATCCTGAAACTGTGACCACGCTCCCAATACCATGCTATCCCACCACGATGCCCTCAAATTGTAAGTCCAAATAAACCTTTCCTTCCTGAAGTTGCTTTTGGCGGATATTCCGTCAGAGTGCTGGGAAAGGTATCCAGCCTTCTCTCATTCCATTTTCAAATGGGAAGCATGTTGGCACAGATCCCAAGGAGAGGAGAAGAGCCAAGAGGCAACCCGCAAGCCTCCATCTGATTTTGTGGTGGCAGCAAAGGAGAGTTAAGAAATAGCTTTTCAGGGCTGGGGAGAAAGCTCAGCAGTTAAAGGTGTTTGCTTGCAAAGCCTACTGACCCCCAGTACCCACACAAAGACAGGTACACAAAGTGGTTCCAGCCTTTGGAGTTTGTTTGCAGCAATTGGAGGTGCACGTTTGCTCTTTCTCTACTTTCAAATAAATAACAAAAAAGCCACTAAAAGAAATTAAAAGTGGACAAAGAAAACGACCAAAGAACAGAACACAGTAAGTGAATTTAATCCATGGAAAAGGCAGTTGCTAAGACAGTAATACTATCGACTGCCCATGGAGGAGGATATCCAACTAACAAGGGACAGGGAAGAGGGAAATAGGGGAACTGGAGACATCAACACATTATTCCCTTATTAAGTGTATCTAATTATGGATAATAAAAAAACAAAGTAATACTATCAATGGTTACCAAGGAAACGGGAAGTTAAGGATGTGAAAGAGCACAATTAGTATAGATTCAACATGTATTTAATCATGAATTACTAAAAGGCACAAAAATCTCAAATGTAATGATGTCCAACCTTTAATGGTTAAGCCATTTCCCCAGCCACCTGTTTAATCTTTGAGACACTTGCTGAACCTGTGACTCTGTAATCAAAAGCCCAAATATGCACATTTTTTAGTCATTTCACCTCTAAGAATGCAGTATAAAAAAATTTCAAGGGCTAGAGAGATGGCTCAGCGGTTAAGGCACTTGCCTCCAGTGCCTAAGGCCCCAGGTTCAATTCCCCAGGACCCACATAAGCCAGACCCACAAGGTGGTGGCTCTGGTGCTCTCTCTCTCTCTCTACACTTGAAAATGAATAAATAAAATATTTTTTTTAAATTTCAGTTATAGGAACATCTCCCTCCAGAGAATATGTAGTACTTAATCAAGAACTTTCCTTGCACAAAGAAACCAATGTTAGTTCATATTTTACCAAAGTTTCAAAAACTTCATGTTTTCTGAACTAGCAAATGCCTTTGTTGGTAGTTTATCATGAAGAAATTATTCCATGAAAATTAGACATGTTCAAAGGTCGTTATCCTAAATAGCTAAATATTTGAATTTATTGAAAAGTCTAAAAGAGAGAAAAAGAAATTAGCAAGCATGAACTATCACGACACCTATGAAATTGATCCCGAGCGAGAGATTGTATCATCCTTCGGAGGTTAGAGTTTGCAAAATAAAAAGAATCAGAGTATTAGATTATACTATAATGAAGCATTGTGAGAGAATTATGTCAGGAATTACTGAATTTAGCAATGACTCATTGAACTCCAATGGCTACCTCTGCGTTAGCCCCTTTCTGCCCATTCCCAGTCCTTTACTCCCTGGTCTTTGTGGGGGTGGGGACATGTCCCTGTTTGGTCAGCTGCCCACTGAGTTTGCCTGTACCGTGGGCTGCCTCTCTGCCAGTTCCTGGCTTCTACTGTTTCTTCCAGCATCTGTAGCAGGCTCTCTTTTTGTCCCCTGTCTCTCCACAAGATGCCACCCATCTTCCTTGTCTTCTTTTATCCCTTAAGGCTTAGTGATATTACAGTGACAAAATGACCTATGGCTGCATTTCTCAGATCATGGCTCTGTCAAAGCAGGAGAGAGAGAGGGAGAGGGAGAGAGAGCTAGCAGACACGCCAGAGGCTCTGGTCACTGCACAACTAGACATCATGGAGGAGTGAAGGTTTGACAGCAGCTCTGACCAGAGCTTCCGTGGGACTGTGTGTGGGAATGTTGTCCACAGTGATGGTTCTCCTCCTTCAGGGGTTCTGGGGACAACTGGACCAGCAGTGATGTGCTTCCCCCACTTCCAGAGTGTGGGGACAACTGCCCAGTGGTAATGTGCTCCCCCAATTCCAGAGTGTGGGGGGAACTCATATTCATCTCTCCTCTGAGGAGATGCATGGTTTCTGGTTCCTGTCCATCCACGAGTTCTGTGCCCTGAGTCTGAGCCCAGTTTAGCAAGAAGGACCCATGCTGCCTGCAGTCCACAGGAGGGCCTCAGGTCAGCCATCTTACTTAGGAACTGTCTTAAGACTATTTCCAGAGGCAAGGCAGCAAATCAAATTCTTTAGTTTTGGGCTGTGTCTGTCAGAAAGAACAAGACTGTGCCTTTCTGCAGCTCGGTGCTGCCCTCCCAGCCATGTGGTGGGAAAAAAAAGATGAGTCACAGGGTTCTGTGCCCTGGTAAGCCATGTCCACAGGCTGCAGCCAGTGGGGAAGGACAGGGCAGGAAGTGACCCCGGGCTGCCCACTCCAGTTTTCTGCTGGGATAATCTTATAAGTGCCTCTTATTTATCAGGGTGATGTGGTCTGAGTTACAGAGCATCTTTGGGCTTTGGGACTATTTTTATAAACTATGCTTTTCCATCTTGCCCCACACCTGTGAACTCAGGGTTGACCATCTTTCTGCCCCAGTATTGAACTTCTCTGGGGACTAACAAGTTCACATCCATTAGTATTTATTTGCTTCAACTCTTGATTTTTTTGTTTGTTTGTTTTTTGAGGTAAGGTCTCGCTCTAGCCCAGGCTGACCTGGAATTCACTATGTAGTCTCAGGGTGGCCTTGAACTCATGGTGATCCTCCTGCCTCTGCCTCCCGAGTGCTGGGATTAAAGGTGTGCACCACCACGCCCCAAGATTTTTTTTTAATTATTTATTTGCAAGGACAGAGATGCAGAAGAGAGAATGGGCATGCCAGGGCCTCCAGCTGCTCCAGACTGGACTTCAGATGCATGCGCCTCTTTGTGCATAAGGCTTTATGTGGGTACTTGGGAATCAAACCCAATTGGTAAGTTTTGTAGGCAGGCGCCTTAATCACTGAGCCATCTCTTCAGGCCTCCATTCTTGATTTTTAAAATTGTTCTGGCTGATGACTAAGCAAACTGTATTTTTAAAGAATCCCTTTCCAGTTTTGGTTTTTCGGGGTAGGGTTTCACTCTAGCCCAGGCTGACCTGGAGTTCACTATGTAGTCTCAGGCTGGCCTTGAACTCATGGAGATCCTCCTACCTCTGCCTCCCGAGTGCTGGGATTAAAGGCATGTGCCACCACGCCCAGCCTTCTTAACTGTTTTTTTTTTCAGTAGTTTTAAAAAATTTTATTAAAAATTTTTATTTATTTGAAAGCAGAGAGAGAGACAGGCAGAGAGAGAATGGGCATGCCAGGGCCTTCTAGTCTCTTTTCTAGAGAAATCTGCAGAATGTCCTTCCCTGAGAGTCCCTCTCTGTGGCCAGCTCACAGGTGCCAGGCCCCACAGCAGGGTTCACCAGCAGAGCTGAAGGAGCCGAGGTTTCCTTACAAGCTCAGGGACCTGGTCAGAGCTGGTGGCCCTGAGGCCATCCGATCATCACCTTGGGAGAGAGGGAATGGATGACAGGTAGAAGAGACGGTGTTATTGAGAGGCTGTGGGCAGAGCTCTGGATATGGTGTGGGACTGGACAGCAGTCTTGTTTCCCAATGCCTTACAACCTTTTGTGTTGAGCAATTGGTTGGCCAAACTCCTCCAGCTGGGTTAGGAGACATACTCCTACGTGTGACCAGTATTTCATAGTTTGTTATTTGAAGGACCACTCTTTGTCTAGAAAAGTGGACCAGGTTAATGGAGGAATTCTTTTCCTTCCTGGCTGATCTCTCAGCTTTCTTAGAAAGCCTCTAGGTCCAGGCCTCCTATTTGTGGAACAAACCCTAGGCCTTGGGCCTTATTTCTCTTGGGGGTGGCATCCTCACTACTTGAGGAAGCCCCCCCAAATGAAAGCACAGATTGTCAAACAAAACATTCCTTGGGCTAAGCAGTGAGAACCAGATGCTAAACAGTTTGGAAATAATGCTGGCCATGTATCAAGCATGAAGTAGATTCGGGGTGAGCCAGTGTTATCCCCACAGTTACTAGTGAGGACATGGATAGAATGAATGAAGTGAAAAAACCCACGAAAGGCACATAGTTAGAAGAGCAGCCGTCTGGCCATCCGTGCCAGGCTTCAGAGCAGGGAGAACGGTGGGAGACCCCTTTTCTTGCTATTTTAGGGTTTCTTCCCAAGGCCATGAAACTTTGAACCAATGATGATTTATTTTTTTCAGACGTTAGTTTTAGGGAAAATGTGGATTCATAGATTGATGTTATATTTTTTCCAAAGTCTCAATGCTAGCTTTGGCTTCGGGTTCTTATCATTCGCACGAGGGCCTTTCTTCAGGGATGGGAGGTGTTTCTGTGGCTTTGTCCAAGCCGTCCTCAGAAGGTCCTTTTATGCACCTTGCTATCTGCTTGTCCATCTGAGTATTTAGTTCATCTGGATCGGGTTCATCTGACAGCTGCAGAGAGCCTTTTTCCACCCCTACGTGCTCCAAATCCCTTACGCTAGGAGTTTGAGAATTCGGTCACCCGTCTGGTGTCTCGGTTTTCTCAGAACTTTGCTTCTGGGAGCAAGAGTGACTGCAGCCATGCTTAGTCAGCAGGCTGGCCAAGAGGCAAAGCTGGGGTCTGTCCCTTCCCTCTGGAAGATGGGAGAAGAATATGGTCAAGGTGTAAAAGCCACAGGGGTGAAGGGAATCCATGAGGCAGGGTCTGGGCTCCTCTCGTCATTGCTGCTGTGTACAGAGCCTTCTACTGTGCTCGGCAAAGGAAAAGTACTTGGAAATGATTGAATGAATGAATGAATGAATTGTAAGCATTTCTTCCAGTGAAGAACCAGGGATTAAAAGAAAAGAATCAAGGATTGCATTTCTCAAGGGATGTACTGCGTATCACAGAGTGGATAGTGACGATACAGAAGGCGCACGCCTTTAATCCCAGCACTCGGGAGGCAGAGGCAGGAGGATTGCCGTGAGTTTGAGGCCACCCTGAGACTCCATAGTGAATTCCAGGTCAGCCTGGGCTAGAGCGAGATCCCCCCCTCTCTATATATATATATTCAATCCTATGAAATCTGGTACTATTAAGCTTTTTAAAAAGTAAGTCTAGGCCTCTGCCTGTTTGCTGCTGTTTGTATGTGGTGTTAGTGATGGCTTCTCTCTCTCTCTCTCTCTCTCTCTCTCTCTCTCCCCGCTTGGACCTGTAGAAGGGAGCCAGCCTCTTTCGCCATTATGGAACTTCCCCTGGATCTGTAATTTCAATAAATCCCTTCCTCCCGTTAAAAAAAGAAGTAAGTCTGATATAGCCGGGTGTGGTGGCGCATGCCTTTAATCCCAGCACTCGGGAGGTAGAGGCAGGAGGATCGCCATGAGTTTGAGGCCACCCTGAGACACCATAGTGAATTCTAGGTCAGCCTGGGCTAGAGTGAGACCCTAATTCAAAAAACAAAACAAAAGTCAAACGACAAATAGATATCGCATACAAAATATTGCTCAATGTTAACCAACTAAAGCTGGTGTGATTAATTAACATCACATAAGATAGAATTAAAGGCAAAAGAAATACGATAGGTATTGAGGGTCACTCGATAACAATAAAGGGTTCCATTCACCAGGAACCCATTGAAAATTAAAATTTATAATGTACCTGGTTGCATAGTCTTAAAATGTACAAAGCAGAGATTGAGAGAATTATCAGGGGAAATAGATTAATAAGCATCATGGCAGATTAAAACTATCTGTGAAATGATCTGAAGAAAGGGAGTAAGGAGGGCTGGAGAAATGGCTCAGCGGTTAAGGCACTTGCCTCCAGTGCCTAAGGCCCCTGGTTCAATTCCCCAGGACCCACATGGGCGAGACCCACAGGTGGTGACCCTGGTGCTCTCTCTCTCTCCCCTCTCTCTCTGTATCCATCTGCTTGAAAATGAATAAATAAAATATTTTAAAAATTAAAAAAAAACATTTAAAAAGAAAAAAAGAAAGAAAAAAAAAAAAAAAAAAAAAAAAAAAAAAAAAAAAAAAAAAAAAAAAAAAAAAAAAAAAAAAAAGCAAAGGGAGTAAGGAAGGCCACCATAAGTCAGGGACAAAAACCCAGAAAGAATAGAGTCCTCGCTGGCGAGTCGCTTTAGGGCCCAGTTGTGGGGGAAGTGTGGCATACAAATTCTCCCAGTTAGCCTTACCTGGAGGCCATGGGGGGGTGGGTGACCTGTTGTACCTCTACTTTAGTTAATCATTGGCTGGGGTCTGCCCCCAGAGGTGTGGTGAAGAGTGGAATACGGCTTCTTGGACCAGGGTTAGGGTGAGGCGAGCAGGGTAAATCAACTTGTAAGCAAGATCAAACTAGCTATGTTAGTGCAACATTTTGAACAAAACCCAAATTAACCCCAAAAGTTGTGATGAACAAAATCAGATGTTAAGCAGAGACTAAACGTAGCATTTAGAGAGGAGCGTTTTGCTTGGCTAAAGACACTCAGAGAAAGGGCAGCTGGGAGCTATGGGTCAGCACTCCTAGTAGCTGGAGGCAGGGGAAGGGGACCTAGCTGAGGAAACAACCACATCCATTACAGCACTTTCACCATTCCAGGTATTTAAGAATAGTTTGGGCCTATTCAATAAAGCCAGAACTCTCAGGGGGAAGTTAATACTGTTGTTTGACTGCAGAGACAACACGCACCAACTGCCTGTGGTTTTATGCACATAGATTATTGCTTCTCGTTGGAGAAGTCTCTCTCTTTCAGATGGTGGTGACTTCTGGGGAGACACAAAACTCATCGAAGTGCTGAGAAGAAATAGTAGCCGAGTGTCAGAATTTGCGGGGAACCCTCCAAGGGCTCAGGAGCTATAGCCAAAGAGGTGGTGGGAAGAATACAAGAGCCAAGGGGCTGGAGAGATGGCTTAGCGGTTAAGTCATTTGCCTGCAAAGCAGAAGGACCTGAGTTCAATTTCCCAGGACCCTTGTAAAGCCAGATGCACAAGATGGTGCATGTATCTGGAGCTTGTTTACAGTGGCTGGAGGTCCTGGTGTACCCATTCTCTCTCTCTGTCTGCATCTTTCTCTCTCTCTCTCTCTCTCTCTCTCATTCATTCTCAAATAAATAAATAAATAAATAAATAAATAAATAAATAAAAATTAAAAAAGAATATAAAAGCCAAAGGATCAGGAGGAGTGCTTGAAACTCCTTAACCTAAAGTGGTCATTGTAGTTGTGACCTGCAGAAGACCAATCTTATTGTGGTTTTTGTGGGTGGTGGATGACACAATAAATAAATAAATAAATAAAATAAAAAAAAGACAGGAAAAAGTGAGGTTGAGTGGAGGGATGTGGGGCCGAGAGACAAAGGAGGCTGGTGGGAGATTATGCAAAGTTTTTAATGAATTTTTTTTTATTTTGTAACTATATGGCGGTTGCTTCCAGGATAAACTGTGATCATGCAAACCCAAGCGGCATCCTAACTGGATGGCACTGGAGGGCACATGTTGCCTGGTCTCCCCTGCAGGCGAGACCACTGATGGCTCCTCCTCCAGCAGGCTGAGTAGCTATTTTCACCAGTAAGGACAGGAGGGCACCGGGGAGGCACAAAGCCACCAAGCAGAACAGAGTTCAGAGGACTGAAAATGATGATGCTGAGAACTCAGCTGGCTCAAGCTGTAGATCTATTTGAGATGATTTCTGTTGTGTGGAAGGAGCCTGGATCGAGGAATGAAAACCAACTTGAGGAATTAAAGAAAAAAGGCAGGAGGAGAGGGGAGGGGCAGGGAGGGAGGAGTAAGTGAAGAGTCCAGCATGACATCATCATCACGTGGAAACATGCCCAGCGTGACATCACCATCACGCGGAAACATGCCCAGCGTGACATCACCATCACGCGGAAACATGCCCAGCGTGACATCACCATCACGCGGAAACATGCCCAGCGTGACATCACCATCACGCGGAAACATGCCCAGCGTGACATCACCATCACGCGGAAACATGCCCAGCGTGACATCACCA
>PVHP010050964.1:0-11371 GCA_004024765.1 Zapus hudsonius | reverse complement strand
GGCAGGAGAATATAAGGAGGCTCAAAAATCCAGAAACTCAGGAAGCCAAGAAGCCTGAGAAAGGGCTGCATGAGCCCTCCGTAAGATATATAGTTTTATAGGGGAAGGAAATATTTCTCTTGATGTCTCCTTCCTATTTTTTTCTGGAATGTGTGTGTGTGTGTGTGTGTGTGTGTGTGTGTGTGCGCGCGCGTGTGTGTGTGATGTTGGTGATGGCCTCTCTCTCTCTCTCTCTCTCTCTCTCTCTCTCTCTCTCTCTCTCCTAAAATAGATTTAATACCTCCCTTGAGGTAGACAGTGACAAAAACAAACAAACAACAACAACAACAAAAAACTATACCTATAATGTTTTACTCTGATGCCTCATTTTAGGAAGACAAATACCCACTCATATATCACTAGGTTGGTCCATTTTACAATGCTTGAAAAGTAAAGTTTGAAGGAAAGAAATTCATTTAATTTTATTATCAAAGGCTGAAGATTCAGGATCAGGAAAACATGTGTGCTTGGCTGTCCCGGATCCTAGCAGATAACATTATGAAAAGAGGACAGGGAAGAGTGGGGGAGTTAATGGCAAGTCCTTAAGCCAGAGATGAATCAGGGTCCAGGCCTGCTCTTTTATATAAATTCCCCACCAGAAAAAAAAAAAATATATATCTTAAGGCAGGGACTGAAATTTGCAGCAAGGTGTCACATCAGTGACCTCACTGTATTGAACAAAGCTTCAGTTCTTAAGAAAGTTCCACCAAACTTTAATCAGCCACACTGGGACCAAAATTTCAACACATGAGATGTCATCGAGGGATAACCGACATCTAAACCACACAAGTGAGTATTTGCTAACTTTTAACACAAACAGAAACACAGATAAAACAGTTATGTCATACATTCAAGAATGTGGAACATTGTGTTTCTTTTCATTGCCACTTGTGTCAATATATATATATATATATATATATATATATATATATATATATATATATATATATATATATTCACTTTAAGTAATTTTTCTCGGCATTTGGAAAGGAAGTATAGCCTACCACATTATTAATTCTTTATCAAGCAGCAAGTGTATCATTTGTCAAAACACATAAAATTCACATTATAACAAACTGCAGTATGTTTGTAAGCAGAGTCTGTTTGCTACCACACCTAATGAATTTTGCTCTTTTCTACAGTGTTTTCTTCTAGAACAATCTTTATGATTCTGTCTTCATGACAGAATTAGCTTTGTAAATCTGTGTATCCCTGTTCTCTAAACAAACATCTGAAAACAGTAAACACTGATCTAATCATTGTTTCCTAGGGAGACACTGTTCTATTCTGTACACATATTCCTTGGATTCACTCCATAATTATAAATATGTACTTATGCAAATTATCCTATTAATATGTAAATGCTGCTTATTTTGAAACACTATATCCACATATATAGAATAGAATTGTAAAAAACAATGCTACCTCAAGAATTCAGTCATCCATTTACAAAAGCATGCATTCAAAATAAAGTTTATCACCAGGTGTTTGCCAAAGCATAGTGCGAAGTGTTTGCAATCTATTAAAAATTTACTCAAAATATCCCTGTCCTCATGAATGGTATGGTCTGGTAAGAAAAATAGAAGTAAAATAAGCTTTAAATGTAGCAAATATGATTACTATTCAAGATTAGGGTTCAATGGAATCAGTGTTAAACTCATGTGCCCAGATCTGTGGTCCATAGGGAGTCTCCTCATAAGAAACCTGGGAATAATTTTAATAGAGGAATCCAACCTGCTTAAATTATACCTGCACATCTTGGAGATTTATACACAGATCTATGACTAGAGTAGAGTTGGAATAAGAGAGGTTGTTATGGTTTGAATTTTTTCTGGCAGATTCAGTCTTTTACATCAGACCTAAGCTTTGAATATGTCCCAAAGGAAACACTGTAAAGACTGAGTGCTGCAAACCTTGATTGCAATCCTTGAATTATTAAAAATAAAAAAAAAGCTTCTGCATGTAGTTCTTTGTAGGAGCCTGATGTAGAATGGCACTTTTTTCTTGTTTCTTCCCTTATATCTAGAGTAGAAAAGGGCAGTATCGGAGTAGCCCTCAATATCAATGTGAAAATTTATGTCACATAAATCTCTCACATAAGGATGTCATGATACCTGTTTGTGTCCTTCAAAGGCTGGATGAATATACAATGTCTTTTAATGTCCTTGTCCTGAATCTAAAATCTATTTGTTTACTGACCTTGGGATGCTCAATCTTGGTATTCAATGAGCTACCTGATATTCAGAATCTATTTCAAAAGCTTCTTTCTTCCTAGAGATACATTAATTTATTTAATGGAATTAATCTTCATGAAACATATAAATAGAATTAGTTTCTTCTACAAATTCAGTAGTTTCATTACTACGACTATTGAGGCAGGGCCTCAAGTAATCAGGCTGCCATGAGAGTCACTATGTAACTGAAGATGAAGTTGAACTTCTTGCATGAACCTCAGGGTACAGAGATTATAGGGATGTACTTCCAAACTGGTTGATGCAATACTATACATTAAACCCTAGGCTTCATGCGTGCTAAGCAAGCACTAATAAATAAGCCTAATACAATGTTTTAATACACAGTGCCAGATACATTTCAGTCTGTGGAAGACATTCAAAATACACACTATATAGCTGAACAAAATATCAAAGTTCAGAAAATTTTACAATCATTTTAATTTTTGGAAAAGGATTAAAAATTACTTTGGGGGAAAAAGAATGGTTCTCAACAAGTCATTTTGTAAGAGAAAGAGAGAGGGGGGTGAATATGGGTGTGCCAAGGCCTCTAGCCACTGCAAACACACTGTAGATGCATGCACCACTTTGTGCATCTGGCTCTACACATAGATACTGGCAAATTGGACCCCAGTCCTTTGGCTTTGCAAGCCTTAACCATAGAGCCATTTCTTCAGCCCCAAATACTTTCTAAGAGTATGACTGTGTCCTCAAGATAACTTTGCCATTATATCAGTACAGTGAAAATAGTTTCTTTTCAAAGGACTTAATATTTCTTAAAAATTACAAAAGCTTTGTTCATATTTACCTTATATGAAACTACAAATGCACCCATACTTCTTTCAAACATTGTATACATTTTTACATCTTTCTATTCTCCTTGCTCTGGGTTCTCACCATAAATCTGACTAACAATCAAGAATAACAACCATGACAAATTCAAATGTTATACTAAAATTTCCTCCACCAAACAAATTAGTCAATGACCTTTGAATTCAGCTACATTCAAATATTAAGGACAAAGCCTGAAAGTAGTAGCCAGATGTTTATTTTTTTTCATGAAAATAAAATGAATGGCCTCTCATTGACTCCCAATTAATTCATTGTTAACCTCTGAACTCTTGTAAACACAGTCATTACTGTTCTTATTGCTGTCATCCTTCTGCACTCCTGAACTTCCTCCAGAATGACCCATTATCCTTTCCTTAATATATTCTAGGAGTTCTTTAACCCTAACTTCAAAGTCTTATGTATTAGTCCCAAGTACCATTTCCAAATACCTGTGAACCACCTGGTTTATTTTTTTAGCCTTGGTGCCACTTGGGTACTAATTTTCTCTATTTCTCTATTTTCTTTTCTCAAAATTTGAAAATTTCCTGGCAGGTACAACCTAAGGGAGGAATGATTTTTTTCTGTGCTTCCCATTTTCATTGAATCTAGTCTATGGTGGTATTAAAGACATGGTGACAGAGGAAGCAGATGCTTGTCATTTGTTTTTATGTTTGCAGGTCAGGAAGCAGAGAGTATATGCTCAAACTGAGGTGGACATCACTTTAAAAATCTTTCCCTAGTCACCCCTTTCTGCAGGCTTAACTAAAGCACCTCAAATTCTATAACTTCTCAAAATAGTATCAATAACTAGAGCCCAAATGCTGTAACACTTGAGCACGTGGAAGATATTTAAATTCCAATCCTTAGCAGTATTCAACATAGTATATCCTTGACTCCATGGAGGAAAGCTTAAATATATTGCAGCTAACACTCATTTTTAAGGTCTCCACTATTGTCTAGAACTTCAAGGAGCTTCTCAATGAGGGTTCTTACTCATGAATCTTTGTAGTTATTCTGCACACCCCCACTGAGTCCTTGTGCAGTACAGGTGAGCTATACCAAATCAACTCTATTCCCACAAAATCTGTGAGCAGTGGGAAAGAGGTGTTGACACTGAGCTTGAAGTTGGCTATGATTATCTTTAGATATCAATTCGTCTAGTATAAGAAATTTCCACAAACCTGGAATATCCAGAAAGCTCTATATTTCATTGTAGTTACGAAGGTGTTCCCAAAAGAAGTTAGCAGATCAATCTGCCTAGACCAAGTATGGATATCTGCCGTCAATGTAGGTAGGTTAGAAGAGAACAAACCAGAAACTACAATTGTGACACTCACACAAGCTGATCTCCGTTCTTCTGCTGTCTGTGGGCACAGAGCATGGTAATAACATGACTGGTACATTGTAAATCTTACACCTGTGCTCTCAAAGTTCTCAGTTTATCGGCAGGTGGCCTGGAATTGAGGCCTTAAACTTACTACTCAGATACTTTGCTTTGAGGCCATTGCACTTAGACTGAGCCTCACAAAAGGGATTCTTATGTCTTTGGGGCTTCAGTGTGCAGTTGGCTTATATTGTGCATTCTCATCCTCTGGTATCTGAATGAGTTATTTTTAAACCTTCCCTCTCTTTCTGCTATTGTTTCTCCTGTAAATTCTTTCTCTCTTAAAAACCTAGAAGAATACAATCCTAGGAATTTCCATGCCTTAAATGATAAGCACACTCATTATATGTTTAGAATTATTCAATTGTCATATACAGAAAATATTTTAGAATGCTGAGAAACTTCACAAAAATGATAAGCATTATCTTTCCCAAAATATGTACACTCTGTCCACTCAGCCTCTGCTAATGTTTATTGGTCAAAATGTCTTATAAGATGATGAAATATAGCTTCATTTCTCAAGTAAACACACAGTCATTAGAGAATATATTCCATATTAAGAGGAAATGATTGTTGCAGTCAGCTCAGCCACAAGCCACTGGGATGAATCTTCAAACCAGGCACATTTTAGGGGAAGAAAGTATTTATTGAAGCTACAGATTGAGGGGAAGTTCTGTAACAGGGAAAGAGGCTGGACCTCTTTCACAGGCCCAAGGAGAGAGAGAAACCCATCACCAATAACACACACAGAACAGCAAATAGGCAGGAGGGGCCAAGGAGAGAATTTCTTCTCCTTTATATAGCCTTAGGGTGGGGTCTTAAAATCCTTCCCCAGACTTAATGGCTTCCTGAGTCTCTGGACTTTCCTTCCTGCATGGCCCACACAGGAAAGGATGTTTACTTCTAGCTTATTTGAGCTTCTTACATCCTGCCCCTTGCTGAGAGGCTGCCTTCCTGTAAACATCCTCAGAGACCCACCCAAGATAATTAAAAAGATCCAAGTTGACAACAAAACCTAACCATCACAGTGATGAATCAACTATGTTTGCTAGAGCTGGAAAAAAGACAATTGAATACTGAACTCAAAACAACTGTGGTTTTCTACACAAAGCTGAGCCATACAAAATCCATCATACATGAAGGAGGGGCTCATGAGGTTCTAATCTGATGACAAAATCTATTGGTATTTAGTGTTTGCTAAAGGAAGGTGAGCCAGGTTCTTCAGTCATATAGCCAGTAGTAAACTGCCTAAGTTTATTCCAACTTTATTTTTATTCCTAAGTTATTTCCAACTTTTAGTTCAATCAGCTTATAAACTACTCCAGAAAAAGGAGGGTCATTGACAATCCTATGTAAAATCATTCTATAGGGATTCCCTGAAAACATTGAGTATTCCTGCTTATACAATGAATGTACTAACTTGGCTCAGATAATCAAATATATAGCCAAAAAGAAAAGAACACAGATCTGTTGGTGATCAAACAGTTACTAACATGCAATAGTTCCTTCTTGAACAAAGACATTTTTCACCTTAATTTTTAAGAGTTCAATAAACAATTCTGGAATAGACACCATTACTGCCCTTCCCTACTTAATGCATCATTTTCTATCTTAAAATATATCGGCATTCTCCAGGTGAACAATATTCTGTTACTAATGAAATTATCAAATTATTCTTTATATATCACATCTCTTTCCTTAGATTCACACTAACCACTCTCTTCTGATTTGAATAAAGTTCCTCCTGTGAATATTCTATCTATCATTAAATGTACAATGGAAAATATTCTCCTTGGATAGAGAGACCATGTATTTTTTATCATTGAAGTTTTAAGTTATTTATGCTTTGCTTTATTGAAAATGTTATGCATTATCCTTAAAATTTCCATCCGAGAATCATTTCACCTGATGATCTTTATCAGACAGAGAAATAGAATGTTAAGAAAATGTTGGAAGAAGTTTTAACACATTGTCATATATTACCACTTAGTGACACCTTAAAACACAAGGGTATGGCAGAAAATGAGTTAACAGCACCTGTTTAAGAAGGACTAAGGTGGATGTCTGGAATAACAGCAAACATTTGATCTAATATAAAAACACTGTGCCTCCTCATCTCTCATATGCATGGAATAAACTAACATATATAAAGTATCTTGTATTACATTTTTAATGTGTGTGTCAACTGGTTGTTAGTATCATCTGATTGCTTCTTTCACATTGATCTTTAATATCTGGGATAATACTAGGCTAAATGCTATTCTGCTTCTTACCATTATTTCCCATTTACTCACCTACTATATGTTCTTATTGGACTTTGTCAATGTGACAAAACATGGCAGGAATTCAGACTTCAATAGACATAAAGTGCATATGACAGAGCCCAGAGAAGTTAGTAAATATTATTTTTAAGTTTACAAAGATTTTATTATAAAGTTTAATGAAGGAAAGAAGACAGAGTTCTTGTAAAGTAGTAGGGGGTTCTCAGGAAATGGGAAAAAGTCATCAATCTACATTAATGCTATATAATTCTTTTTTTCTGTCTATAAACAGGTATATGGAGGTCTTTTAGAATGAGCAAATTTACTATATCAGTATTTTACTGCATGTTTCCTCATTTAGATTCCAGTTTGAAATGAGTTGAATGATGTAAAAATATACTATTTTTCCATATTTCTAAATGTCATAGATTTTCCCTTTGTTGGAGGATGTTCTACTGCTTAATGGTCTCTGTCTCTATGGAAAATAGATCAAAGATAAGTATACTCTAAATCAGCTAAATTACTGATTTTTTTTTATTATTTTAGATGTCCATTTACCTTAACATAAGATTGTGTTTGTCCTTTGGATGTCTCAAAAAAACATCCCTTCATGTTGAGTTCCACAGTGATTACAATAGAATGATTTCCTTTATGTGAACATAGTACATAAGTAGACATTGTTACATATGTTGTTATTATATCAACTTATCCATTCCTATTTTTAGATAACATTCCAAGCCAGGATTTCATGTGGATTCTAGGGAACTATTTAGCACACCAGGTCAAGATATTACATAGAAAAATGTCAGAAAATTAAAAATAAAGATAAATGTACTGTATTAAAACTAACTGCACAGAACACATGCTCCAGAGAAATGTATTCACACATTGGCAATATGTAATTTCTTCCACATCTGTTTCTACCCTTAGACTGGGACTTTGGAGATGCAATTGTATCTCATATATCCATGTACCATCATATCTGGTTTCTACAAGGTTGCAATAAGTTTATTGTTTGTTTGTGAGTGTGTGAATCTGAATACAAACAAAAATTGAGTAATGATTCCTTAGCCCTAAAAACGCTTGGGTGGAAAAATGGTGAGCTACTATAATTAGTTATTTTGAAATTAGATTAGACTAAGGATATTTAACAGGTCTTTCTATAACTCAAAGCCTTGCACTGGGAAATATAAAAGCACCCATGTAACATCTAAATGAATATTATCCATCAGATTTGACGTTTATTAAGCAATATCAGTACGCAGGGCACTGCCGTAAACACAAAGTCTTTCTGCGTGAACTTAGATTTATCTATGCTGGCTATTTTTCCTGAAAACAGACCAATGCAATTTCATGGAAGATGGTAAATGAATACAGAAAGATGACTTTGTTTTTCACTTTTATAGGCAGTAGCTTAAATCAATTCTTCTTACTGGGAATTCATCATATCTCTTGGACTAAATAGTCCAATTACACTTCTCTACTTATGAAGAATGAATAGATTTATTAACTTGGGAATGACACACCTGTGCATGCTGGTGGTTCTGCTTGATTACTATTAAGACTGTGTGGTTTTGAAGGAGTGTAGAACAGTCGTTTATTCCTTTAATAACATGGACAGAGTTCACTATTTCACTATCCTGAGGCTCAAATATATCTGCTTTGCACTTACATATTGTATGGAAGTGAAAAAACGTCTGGTGGAACTTCATGGGTTTTTATTTTTTTGCATGATATTCATAGAAGTGTTAGAAGATGCAAACGTTGATGTAAGTCACTTAATAATTCCATAACATATTTAAAGTGATTTCATAAGAAGAGTATCCTATGACCTCCAGATCATGTTAGCAAGTACACATATAACAATACAGATTAAATTTAATGAAATTTGTTTTATTATTACAGTTGCTAATATTAAACTTTCTAATTTTTTACATATTCTGATTAAAAATACACTTCTGAAATTTTCTCTAAACATAGATTTTCATTTTTTTTTACAATAATGTGATTATAAATTATTGGTTCAAGTAAATGAATTAGTACTGACTTGTTTAGAAATTAATGATAAAATACTAAGGAAATATTGCCTGTCCTGTCCTGTGGGAATCAAGGTCATACATCCTATTATTACCTAAATGATGTGGGAAGCCAAAGACCATGCTTTTGCTCTGTCCCATGCCATCTTCATTCTTCTGCATTCCAAGAGAGAAACCCTTATTTTAATTACCTCAAGGCTTTATTGTATTTCTTTTTCTATATCCATATGGCACATTATGATTGCCAGAAAATCTAAGTCTTCATTTTAATTACTGTCAATATCCAAGCCAGATACTAGAAAGAGAGGCAAGGACAAGTCTTTATCTACTCAGGCAATAGGGAAAGAAGTCCAGTGTAAGCCCCAAACATCTTCCACTTTTATCAAGGTTACTAAACACTCAAATGTGAGGAAGAGGAATGAGAGGACAATGAGCAGAGCTCAGTAGAACCAGGGAGGTGAAATCTACAAAGGGTAGGATGAGGAGGATGGGACCATGTGAAATTCAAGTGGGTTTCCATACTGGCTGTCATCAAAGTTAGACCCTTCCTCTCTGAGACTGGGAGATAGACAGGAGTCTAAGGAACAAATAGTAAATTTCTTTTGCAGCCTTTCTCTTTTCTTACATAAGCACTTTAAGAAGAAGCACAGGTCATCCTAGCCACAACACCTTGAATGATTGGCAATTATCTTAGTATTTACTCAGTGCTTTGGGAGACAGGTGCGGTCCAGTGTAGGAGAGAATCAGAGGACCTTGGCTAGTTTTTTTCATTACTTAGAAGTCTGACTGATTTTAATTACCATGACATAAAATGCTTGCCGAAATCTATCTCCAATGTTAACAAAACCTCCTTTAATAAATAAATAAATAAATAAATAAATAAATAAATTCAATAAATAAAGGGATTTCCATTTATCTTTAATATATAAAATTATTGATAAGCCTACTACTGCCAGCTCCTCACTCACAGACAAATTGAACTAGTCGACTCACAGTGATCTAACAGAGTCTTTTCAATTGACGGCCAGTACATGAAATGGTAATTTCACTCAAATCAAAAAGTAACTGTGCAGAAAAATCAAGGTACTCAGACCTAATGAAGTGTGTATACTCTCCATGTAAGGGATAGGTTTTGTGAGGATTTGTGAAGATTTTTCACAGGGCCTATGTAGTCAGACCTCAGTCATACCTCTTTATCTTAAAGTTGAGGAATGCTGTCCAAATGAAAAGAAATGATGGAATCTCTTATCTGAAAGCTATGTTGCTCTCTCACATGGAATTATTCTAGCAGATATACATTTACTTATCCTTGCCCATATTAGAACTATTGAAAAATATATTTGACACATTGATTACACTCACCCTGAATCATTTCCATGTCATTTGATAACTCTTTCAGGCTATCAATGTCTCAGGAACCATTTCATCTTTTTAATCTCAAATAGGTCCTTAACACAGTCATTGTCCTTGCTTAAGTTCAATGAATGATTTATAATTACAAAGCTATATAGTATAAAATAAATAAAACCTCTAATCTTGAGCTCACTTCTTTTTCTTTTTATTTGTTTATAAATATGTTATTTATTTATTTATTTGCAAGAAGAGCAGGGTAGAGAATAATTGGGTACACCACAGCATCTAGCCACTGCAAATGAGGTTCTGATGCAGACTCCACCACAAGCTAGCTTTTATGTGGGTAATGAGGGTTCAAACCTGGGTCTGTAAGCATTGCAGGCAAATTCCTTAACCACTGAGTCATCTCTCCAGCCTGCTTCCTTTTATTTTCACAACAGAAAGCAAGTACAATTATTTTAACAAGGTTAGTGTAAAGTTTAAATTTTGCACTTCAATAATAAACTTGTTCAACAGTTCATATCTTGTAGTAATAAGTTAATCAATATGAACTTATGTATTTTTCTTGCTCCCAAATACATTATCTTATCAGATAAATCAATTACCCTATGTATAGTCGTCACATCTATTAAAAGTTTGTATCTGCAAAAATCCAATACCTAAATTACCAGTATGCCCATGATTTGTTATTTCTGCTCTTGAGACTTCATTCATTACATTTTATTTTCTGTTTTATCATATCATGTCTGGTAGTCACAGTTCAAGTGAAACTAGTAGTGCTTCTGATTCTCTTAGGTAGGGGCAGGTATCTTTGAATATTAACAGATTTCCATTTACACATATGAAATGACACAATCCTTCCTGATTTTCATCTGAAAACTTCTATGATCAGCCAAGTTCCGAGTTTCTTACCACGTTGGTTTTCTAATGTCTGGCGCTCTGAGATTGCCAAAACTTTCTTCTAAATGTTTGCACACTTAACCGTTTCCTGCTTCTGGATTTTTTCTGGTAACCTTTGAGAACACAGTGTTTGAACACTATAAGTTCACATTTCTGTTCATTTTCTCTGGTATCTTTTACTTTGATTTCCAAGGTTGTTTTTTTCCTGACATGTGTATTTGTCCAAGGCTTTCAGTTGTTTCTTTACATGGCACCTAAATAACAGTCTCTGAGAATCACCAGATGTCTTCAGGTAAAGTTTGACTCCAGTGGTCTTCAAACAACCTCACATTGTCT
>PVHP010050963.1:0-11625 GCA_004024765.1 Zapus hudsonius | reverse complement strand
CCCGGGGGATAATGGCGGCGGGAGCCAGCCGGGGCGGGAGGGCTCGGCCCTCTGCTCCACAGGGGAGCAGCGAGGGATGGAGAGTTCGAACTCGGGTTCGGCCGGTGTCCAAAGCCTGGATAGCAGTTGAGGGGGGTCAAACCTTTAGGAGAGTCCTGGCGAAGTTGTTACTCGGCCACCATCTTGCTCCGCCTCCCGGCTCTCACAATCTTTACACCCCCTCTTTTTCTCAGTTCCCTGAGTCATGGTGTGACAGTCAGGTGTGTGTAGGGACCAACCCTCCCCTTCCAGCCCCTCCCCTTGAATGGGAGGTATTTTGTTAGAGCTACAACCTAGGTGCTAAAACTGATTGGTCAGATATAAACCAATCATCTGTCTCTCTGACTCACCTGGGGAGGACTTAAAACTAGCTTCCCTAGAGGAAGTAGGCCCCTCTTCCCCCACATGGCAATGGAGTAGAAGGACTGCTGACCCAGGCCATAGTGAGGTAAGGCCTGTACCCCTACCCAGGCTCCAGACCTTTTCTCTCATGAACCTCTATTTCTTATAAAGGGAGCATTCTGTTATCTTTTCTTGGGCTGTTTATCTAAATAAACAATATAAGCTCTGTGAACTCTCTGACATGTGTTTTCCCCACACTGGTGGCTGGAAAACTCTGTAACTTCCCACATGATGACTGGGAAATTTCCCCATCCAACTGCCCTTTTCCTAAATCTACTAAATTAAAATAAATGTGTAATTAAATTTTAATTCTGTCCCTGTGTACAATTCTTTGGCATTAGAGGACAAGAACTCGGAGTAGGAGGAGAGGGAAGGGAGGATTCCAAAACTCTCTCTCTCTCTCCCCATGTTGCTTACAATTATTAATTATTAGCAACCCGTATCAATGGTGAATGAGTATAAAGGCTGCTTTAATGTTATAAGCTTAGGAATCTTTGTGTCGAAAATCATTGGTTTCTGTCACACTGGCTTATCCTGTGTTAATTGAATGTCTGTGGCTGTGGGTCCCTTGTTCATCCCATCATTCTCTGCAGGGTTCCATATGGATCCTCCATGATATGACTGTGGTGGCTCCTCTCTTGCCAGGATCTCAGCTATTGGCCTACGGTCGGTTGGTAGGGTTAGACGGGCCCCAAATCTCTCACTGCATCCTGAAAAATACAAACATAATCTCCATCGGAGAGATCAGTGTAGGTTAACAAATATACACAATTCTGGATTACCTAGATTCTATTTTAGTAGCCTCCCCGTCAATCTCTCCCATAGTGCATCTTGTCTTGGGAGCCCAAGAGCACGGGATCCGGTGCCTATCGCCCTGAATCCCAAGTTCCAGACAAGGGCTCCGCCTCACTAAGTGCAAAATTTGGCCAAATTTGAAAGCTATTCATTGTCTCCCCGAAGCCCAGGCTTCTCCATTATACAAGTGTTCCTTTCTTGGTTCGCTGTTCTCTCCCAGTATGAGGTGTGGTGAGCCTACTCCTGGCTGCAGATTGTGTTTCATGTCAGTGGTCTCTGTTTACTCCAGCTGTCGTTGATCAGTTTCCCCTGGGAGCCTGTGCAGTGCCTTCCAGCACTACACTAACTGCCTTCTGGGAGCTGGATATTGTTCCGGACCTTGAAGAGTCTCTCATGCTGGTCTATGGCATTCTGTGATTTCTTCAGTAACACCGTTTTGCCTCAGGCCTGGGGAGGGCACTCAAGCGCTTTGACAGAATTCTGTCTTGTTGGAACCTCATGGTTCGCTTTGGTCAACAGCTCAGTGAGGGAAAGAACTGGTGGTTGGAGCCAGGGTTTTGTCAGACTGATATAATTATACACAGGCTTAGACTCTCCCCTACCACTCATGGCCCCTCTTGCCAGTCGATTCCCACTTTCTCTTAGGTTACAGTATGCTCGTGAGGATTTTATGTTTTCGAACCTAATATGATTTAACCTCATGATTAAGCCATTCCCCTCCCCCCATTCCTTATCCCTCATTCATAACTTCTCACTTCTATCTACTAGTCTGCATAGAGTTTATAGTTATCCAGGTTGAGGACAGCACATGAGGGAGAATATGTGCCGTTCGATTCTCTGTTCTTTTGAGTGTTAACTTAGTAAGATCTGCTCGAAGTCAGACCATTTTTTCCTAAATTTCAATATGTCATTTTTCCTTTCAGCTGAGGAAAATCAATCCTGTAAATATAACACAGTTTCACTGTCCATTCCTCCATGGATGGGCATTTGGCTATTATGAATTGAGCTGCTATAAATATAGTTGTACAAATGTTTGTGTGTCGAGATATGACATCTTGTGGATAGATGCCTAGTAGAGGGATAACTGGGTCCATTGGTAGTTCTATGTCCATTCTGTTCAGAAGTCTCCACACTGCTTTCCATAGCAGTTGAACAAGTTTGCAATCCCACCAGCAGTGAATGAGGGTTCGTTTTTCCCCACATCTTCACCAGCAATGATTGTTTTTTGCTTTCTTTATGATTGCCATTCTGACTGGGGAAAAGTGGTATCTCATTGTGGTTTTGACTTGCATTTCCCTGATGTTTAAGGATGCTGAGCACTTTCGCAGGTGAGAAAAGGCCATTTGTGTTTCCTCCTCTGTGAATTCTCTGCTGAGATCAGTGCCGAATTTTGTGAGGGAGCAGTTTATTTTTTTGTTATTAATTTTTTTGAGTTCTCTGTAGATTCTGGAAATTAGGCCTCTGTCTGAGTTGTAGCTGGCAAAAATCATCTCCCAGTTTGAAGAGGGTCTATTGAATCTGAGAACGATGTTTTTTTCTGTACAGAAGCTTTTGAGCCTGATCTGGTCCCATTGGTTAAGTGACTCTTGCACTTCCTGGACTACTGGAGATTTGCTCAGGAACTTATTCCCTATTCCTATGTCATGTAGGATTCCTCCTATTTTTTATTCCAGGGTGTTTAGGGTTGAGTGGTTAATATTGAGGTCTCTGATCCATTTGGAGTTGTTCTTTGTGCATGGTGAAAGGAGTGGGTCTATTTTCATTTTTTAAAATGTGTTTATTCAAATTGTGCAGCACCATTTGATGAATATGCTATCTTTAGCCCAGCTTACATTGTTGTTACCCTTGTAGAAGACTAAGAAGCTGATGTTATTTCCATTAAAGGCTGGGTCTTCAATTATATTCCACTGATCAAATTGTTTTTCTGTCAATACCATGCTTTTTAAGTTACTATGGCTTTGTAGTATGTTTTAAAGTCAGGTATGGTGGTACCTCCTGTGTAATTTTTTTCCCTCAGAATAGTTTCAGCTATTTGAGGTCTCTTACCCTTCCAAATAAATTTGGAGATTATTTTATGTATGTCTGTGAAGAAGGAGGTTGGGATTTTTATTGGCATTGTGTTGAATCTGTACATTGCTTTTGGAAGGATAGCCATTTTTACTATATTGATACTCCCTATCCATGAGCATGGAATGTCTTTCCATCTTGTCATATCCTCCTCTATATCCCTCTTGAGTGTTTCAATATTTTCCTTATAAAAGTCTTTCACTACCTTGGTTAGTGATATTCCCAGGTATTTGATTTTATTTGAGGATATAGAGAATGGGACAGGTTCTCTGATGTCTTTTTCCAATTGTTTGTCTTCTGTATATATAAAGGCTACTGATTTTTGTGTATTAATTTTGTATCCTGCCACTCTGCTGAAGGCATTGATCACCTTCAGGAGTATGATGGTGTTGTTCTTTGGATCTGATATGTATAAGATCATGTCATCTGCAAAGAGGGATGTTTTGAATTCTTCCTTTCCAATTTGTATCCCTTTTATACTGTTCTCCTGTCTTATTGCTTGGGCTAGAACTTCAAGCACTATGTTAAAGAGCAGTGGTGAGAGTGGACACCCTCTCTTGTTTCTGAGTTAAGCGAGAACTCCTTGAATAGTTCTTCATTGAGTATGATTTGTGGTTTAGGAGATCTATATATTGATTTTATCACATCTGTGCCTGTTCTTTCCAGGGTTTTGAACATAAAGTGGTGTTGAATTTTGTCAAAAGCCTTTTCAGCATCAATTGAGATGACCATGTGGTTTTTACAATTGAGTTTGTTAATGTGGTGAATTATATTTATCGACTTTCATATGTTGAACCATTCCTGCATCCCTGGGGTGAAGCCGACGTGGTCAGGGTGAATTATAGACTTGATGTGGGCTTGTATTTGGTTTGGTAGGACTTTGTTTAAGATACAAGTTGATGATACAAGTTCATCAGGGATATGGGTCTGTAGTTTTCTTTTTGTGTTACATCCTTGCCTGGTTTGGGAATTAGGGCAATGGTAGAATCATAGAAGGAGTTTGGGAGCCTACCCTCATTTTGTATGTGTCTGACAAGCTTCAAAAAGATAGCCTTCAGTTCTATGATGAAGGTTTGGTAGAATTCAGCTGAGAAACCATCTGGACCTGGGCTTTTCCATTTGGGGACGTTCTTGATTACCAATTCAATCTCTGGGATTGTTATCGAATTGTTTAGGATCTTTATCTGCTCCTGTTTGAGCTTTGGAAGTTGGCTGGTGTCCAGGAATTTATCCATTTCTTCCAGGTTCTCTAATTTTGCAGAGTAGAGGTTTTGTAAGTATGACCTGATGATACTTCCAATCTCTTCAGGATCTGTTGTAATCTCACCCTTGTCATTTTTATTTTGTTAATTTGGGCCTTCTCAGTTTTTCATTTGATTAAGTTGGGCAGGGGTTTGTTGATCTTATTCACTTTTTCAAAGAACTTACTCTTTGATTTGTCTATTTTTTCAATCGTTTTCTTTGTTTCCAAGTCATTAATCTCAGCTCTGACCTTAATTATTCCCTTGTGTCTCGAGCTCCTAGGGTTGAATATTTCCATCTGTTCTAATGCCCTTAGGTATGAGGATAGTTGGTTGATTTGAGATCTCTCTGTCTTTGTTATGAAGGTATTTAGTGCAATCAATTTCCCCCTTAGAACTGCCTTCATTGTGTCCCACAAATTCTGAAAGTTAGTGTCATCATGATCATTTGTTTCTAGGAAGTTCTGGATTTCCTATCTGATTTCTTGTTTTCCCATTCACTGTTCAGAAGCGAGTTGTTCAGTCACCAGTATCTGTTGAAATTTTTGATCCTCTCCCATTGTTAATTTCTAGCTTTAATGTTTTGTGGTCTGATATGATGCAGGGGATTACATTGATCTTTCTGAATTTGTTGAGGGATGATTTATGGCCCAGTATATGGCCAATTTTGGAAAAAGTTCCATGTGCTGCTGAGAAGAATGTGTAATCTGTGTCCTTGGAGTAGAATGTTCTGTAAATGTCTGTTATCCCTAGTCTGTCTCTGGTGCTATTTAGCACCTTGATTTCCCTCCTTGTCTGTTGTTTGTACGATCTGTCTAGGGATGACAGTGGAGTGTTAAAGTCTCCTACTATGATGGTGTTGGCATCTATATCTGCTTTGCTTTTGAGTAATTTATGCCTAATGAACTGAGGGGCCCTTGCATTTGGTGCAAACATATTTAGTATAGTGATGTCTTCTTGTATTGTTCCCTTGACAAGTAGGAAGTGGCCATCATCGTCCTTTTTTACTGCTGATGGTTTTAAGTCTATTTTGTCAGATATTAGAGTAGCCACACCTGCTTTTTTATTCATCCCACAATCTTGGAAAATTATTTTCTACCCTTTTACTCTCAGTAGGTTACTGTCTTTAGCGATAATGTGTGTTTCTTGAAGGCAAAAGATGGAAGGGTCCATTTCCGTGATCCAACCTGATATCCTGTGTCTTTTTATCGGAGAGTTGAGTCCATTTACATTCAATGTTTTAACTGTGAGGTTTGCCATGTTGTAGAGAATATGGATGTTGGTATCTGAGCTGTTGCTGCTATCTCTTTTGGGTTCCCTTGCTTGTTCTCTGTTCCTTTCCTGGGGTTGGTTGTTTATTTCTTCTGCATGGGATATCTCATGATGTATCTTTTGAAGGTTTGTCTTTGTGCTCTAGTAAAGCTGATTAGTCTCATGGAATACTTTAATTCCTCCATCAATTATGATGGATATCTTTGCTGGGTAGTGTAGTCTAGGTTGGAATCCAATCTTCTTTAGGCCTAGAATTGCTTTGTTACAAGGTCTCCTGGCTTTTAAAGTTTCTATGGAGAAGTCTGATGTGATTGTGATGCGTTTTCCTTTATACGTGAGATTCCTTTCTCTCATTGCTCTAAGGACTCTTTATCCTCAATGTTTGGCATTGTAACTAAGATATGTCTTGGGGTGTTCCTCCTTTGATCCAATTTGATTAGGGTCCTCCATATCTCTCTTAGCTGTTCAGTACTATCTCTTGCCAAGTATGGGAAGTTTTCTTGAATAATTCTGTTGAAAATATTTCCTATGCCCCTAGTTTGGTTTTCTTCTCCTTCTGGAATTCCCATGATCCTAAGATTAGGTCTTTTTATGGTATCCCACATTTCCTTTGAGTCTTGTTCACTTGCTCTTTTGAATTTTGTCAAGGTTCTGATTTCTCACGAATTCTCCTCTGTTCTGTCTTCCATTTCTGAGGTTCTGTTTTCCCAGTGATTAATCCTGTTAGTAAGAGATTCTAGGTATATTCTTATTATTTCAATATGGTTTTTGTTTTCTGCAACTTCTTTCTGGGTTTCTTCTATCATCCTGTTGAGATGTGATTTCATTTCCAGGTTCGATTTCATTATTTCTTCCTGACAGTCATTCTTATATTTGCAGATGTCTTCGGTTAATTTGGAAAGCTGGTTTTTGATACCTTCAGTTTTCTGGCTTGCCTTTAGTTCTGATATGTCTCTTCTGACATCCATTTGGTTCTCCTCCATTATATTAAGCCTGGTGGCAAATATAATAAGCTGACTTTGTACCCTTTCAATATGTTGGTCCATCTTTTCTTGCATGACTAACATTAAGTTCTCCTTAGGATCTGTGCCAGTATGTTCAGGGTTTTGTGTTGTGTCTTCCTGGGCCTTCCTCTGCTCTCTCCCTTTAGTTGTGGTGTTGTTGTCATTTGTCGTGGTTTCCTCAGCTGTTGTAATATTCTTGCATTGATGTCTGCCCATTTTGATTCCACTTGAGGTGGTTGGTGGGATGCATTTGAAAATCTGATCACTGGAAAGGTGCAACAGTGGGAAAGCAGCCGGTCCTGGGCAGAAAAGGTAGCCGTCACAGAGCAGGAAAGCAGCTGGTTCCAGGGGCGGAAAAGTAGCCAGGTCCGAGGTGGGATAGCAGCCGTTCTCAGGTGGAAAAAATCAGCCGGTCCCAGATGGGATAGCAGCTAGGACCCGGGGTGGGAAAGCAGCCCACTCCAGGGCGGGAGAAGGGCTGGTTCCCTGGGCATGAAAGCAGCTGGACCCGGGACAGCAAAGTCACCTGTCCCGGGTGGAAAAAGCAGCCGGGTCCCTGGGGGAAAGCTGCCGCGTTTGGGTGTGGGTTGGGAAGGCAGCTGGCTTGGGCCCCGGATGGGCGGGAAGGCGGCCATCTCGGACTGTGGAGGGGCAAGAAGGCGGGCGGCTTGGGCCATGGAGAGGCGGTAAGGCGGCTGGCTTGGGACCCGGGATGGCGGGAAGGCCGGTGGCTTCGGCCCTGGGGTGGCGGGAAGCCGGCCGGCTCAGGTCCCGGGATGGCGGGAAGGCGGGCAGCTCAGACCACTGGAGTAGGTCCTGCAGGCTGGGCTGTTGTACTCACTGCCTCCGGGCGTACCCTTATGTTCGATCAGGGTTCCAATCAGTAGTATCTATTGCTAGAAAATGTCCGAAGTCGAGGTCCTGGCTATTGCTTGCGCCCACAGCCTGGATCACAGCTAAAAACCCTAATCTCTGTTCCCCCAGGGACACTGTGTGGCTTCTAGTTCACCATCATGAACCGGAAAGGAAATAATTTTTTAATTGTATGGAATTGGTGTTATTGTATATGGATATAACAGTCAATCAAATACTTGCCTAAAACCATCTATTTCACTTTTCACTCTTCATGCAAATGACGTCATATGAAGATGCAATATAGTACTATTTACATTTCACATCCTACTTCTTATTCTTAGTATTATTTCATGAAATATCATTGCATTTCCATGTGTCCCATCAGGTCCTTTTGTTTTCTCTTTTTTTTTTTCTTTCCATTCTTTTTATTGAGGGAAATAGGCAGAATCTCATGTATCCCAGATTGGCCTTGATCTCACTATGTAGCTGAGGTTGGTCTTGAACTCCAAATATTATTGCCTCAGCCTATGATGTGTTGGGAGTATATGTATGTACAACTGCACTTGCCTTCTATCAGATCGTTTTGGATGGATGCTGTGGTGGTCTGACTATATGTTCCCTATAGCCTGAGGTATTTTTCATTAAGATTAAGCTTTCTACTACTTAGTCTTCAGCAGACAGAGCCCTCAAAACAATTATAGCACAAACCTGAATGTTGCTAATTTCTTTCTGCTCCAGTGAAATATCCAGTCTTCCTTCAACAAGTGCATGGAAAGGCATGCAATGCTTTTCTTTTCCTTTGCTGGGAAAAAAGTATTTGCAGATTGTGCAATAAGGCCTACTATCACATCAACTCATGGCATAATAGCTATGGAATACAAATCTTGAATTTTCCAAATCAACTCTACTTGAAGAGAGAAAGATATGTTTACTTTCTCTGTGATTTCAGGTGGAACACACTACTAATGGTCACTTACTTTCAGAATTTTGAGAAATGATATTTTATAACCTTCAGTATGCCTTGCAAAGAATATTTTAATGGCTAGAGGATGATGGATGTCCTGGATCATTGTGTCACCTATAGATAGCTTGAACAACTCTTGGGTTTCTCCCTCATAGTAAGCAAAACAATAGTGCTAATCACAACTTTTATTTCATTTTATGAAATAGCACACCTTCATATTATATCATGAAACTAGAGAGAGAGATCACTTGTCATCATTAGCCATAAAATTTCCTGTTGTGTACAATTTTATAACAGACGCACTTTTGAACATGTCCATTTCCCTTATAGTTTCTAATGCATGTTTTCATTTATATCACTGTCAAGGAATCACACAGCATGGAGATTCTCAAAAAATGCCTTCATCGTTAATATATCTACAAGAGAAATAATGGCTCCATTGTTTTAGGAAGTTCTGCTAATTGCTCACACCTCTCTTGTTCCACTATTAGAGTAATTGATATTTAAAGTAGTGGTTGAAAAAAAAGTTTGGATTACATCATGGAATCTCTATGCTCCATCAAGTTAGGAATTTTCTTGCTGTTCTTCAATACTATAATTTGTCAACCTAAAACAGTGCCTACTGAATAGGCACTGCTTCTGTGGGTTGGCTTTGCTCAGTTGGGCAGTTCACTTGTTCCACAAGGTTGTTCACTCCAATGAATGTTTACCTAGAACTGAAATATCTAGGATGGAGTAGCTTGAAGATTGAGGACTAACAAGGCCTGATGACCTTCCATGACATGTGAAAATTGAGAGAAGACTTTTTGGGTTGAGGAGATGGCTCAGTGAGAGGAATTGAAAGATGAGCAAGAGCACTGCTTCCACTGTGAGCCTGACAACCTGTGTCAGGGTGCTCATGATGGACACTGAGGATACTCAAAATGTCCCAAAGAAGAAATCCAGAAGTTGCTGAGAACTCAACACTAAAATAGACTTAAAACACGCCCACCAAGGCTCATGAAAATTTGCAGAAGAGGATGCAGAAAGATTGTAAAATCAACAGGATGGGAGGGAATGACCAGAAGTATTGCCTACCCCACACTGATTGACTGCTGCTCTCACAATTTATAACCCACAACCTCAAAGTGAATACCAGCAATCCCACTGAGGAGGTCCCTCGGTGAAAAGGGGTCAGGGAAGAGGGAAATGATGGTATCAGTTCATGAATTGCCCATACAAAGTTAAAATTAAAAAATGGAAGAAAAACAAAACAACCTGGGCATGCTACACTCACCTGTAACCTCAGTTCTGTGGGGAGCAGGCAGTAGAATTAATGGGTTCACAGTTCAGGAAGTCTGGCCAAAATGTGGCTTCAGTTTTACTGAGATATTGCAATAAGTAGATAAATTTGGAAGAGTAGTAATAGAGGATACCTGATGTTCTCCTCTGGCCTCTGCACATCATCACACACATGTGCATATTCCACATAAAATGCACTATACATACCACATCACACATAATATGTATATCAAAAATATGAGAAAAAAAAGTTTTGTAAAGGAAGGAGAGTGCTAAGGAAAAGGGATGGGAGAACAAAAAAGAATGAAATATATATGACATTAGAGTAGTAGGGATTATTGGGGAAAGGAGACTAGAAAGAGGGGGTTGGGCTATAGGTGATAGAAGATAAGACTAAAGTATAATGAGATATATTTGTGAAAATTCCACAATGTAACAAATTTGTATGATAATGAAAAAATCCAATAAATAAAATAAAATGTAATATATGCCTGGGCTACATAGTGAGACCTTGTTTCAAATTAAAATCAAAAAAGAAAAAGGGGCAACTTGTAAACTCATCTCATGAAGCCATTTAACAATTTCGAATATGCCTCATGTAGAAACATTGAATTGGGTTGAAACAAATATATTTAGGATCATAATCATATCTATAGTCATTCAACAAATAGATCAACATATTATATTCTCTAAAAAATAAATAAACCTAGTTGGAGGGGCTGGAAAGTAAACTCACTCGATAAAGTTCTTGCCATGCAAACACGAGGACCTGAGTTCCATCTCAAGAATCCACATATGTGGTGACTTGAAACAGGCAGATTATCTGAGTTCAATGGCCAGCCAGTGTAGTCTAATGGAAGCAGACTCCTGGGGCTTCCTGGCAAGCTAATCTAGCCTACTTGCAGATTGATAAAAAATAAACACTGGAAAAATGGCTCAGTGTTGAAAAGTGAGTGTCTCACAAACCTCATGACTGGAGTTGGTATCCCTCACACCCATATAAAGACACATGTATAATCCCAACCTATTTTGAAGCATTTTATAGTCATGTAATTGTGTTTTTTAAACATAAGGTTTCACTGTGTAGCCCAAGATAGCCTCAAACTTGTGATCCTCTTGCCTCAGCCCCATGAGCTATTATTATAAATGTGTGCCTTCCACCATGCCTAGCTAGCATAATGTATTTTTTGTGTTATTTTCAAACTGTAATTTTCCAGGAACCACAAGCACATCCATGCTGACTATGTCTCTGAATATCTTTCTTCTGAATATCTTTCATTTTGGTAAAGTATTTTACTATATTTATCACTTTCTATGGGATGTCTCAAATACAGAAGAAAAAATATTTATTCTAAATTATGACCTTGCAAGAAAAGAAGACTTGTGGCTATCAAATCATGGACTAAAAAGCCAATATTAGCAGCTAAAACACTGATGAAATTGTGCTTAAGAGCTCTGAAAAAAAAAGCAGAGGATTGTACTGATTGCTGCTGTTTGTCTTCCTAAAAATCTCACAACCATCAACAAGTAGAAAAGAGCAAGTGTTCATTAAAGCTTACCTGGTTTCCTTGGACTTTTCCCAGTTTGATTTTATATTTCTGATGAAAAGCTTTCCATATACTATTCTCTTAATATTCACAATCTTTTTTTTTTTTTTTTTTTTTTTTTTTTTTTTTTTTTTTTTTTTTTTTTTTTTTTTTTTTTT
>PVHP010050962.1:0-11627 GCA_004024765.1 Zapus hudsonius | reverse complement strand
CTCATTAGCTGGAGTCTTGGACAAATAGCCATTTTTCCAAGTTTATTTCCACAGTTGTAAAATTGGGATTTTATGCATGGGCTGAATGGTATCTCTGCACCCAAATTCATACTTTGAAGTTCTAAATTTTAGAACCTTAGGATATGGCTGCATTTGGAGAAGGATCCATTGTGTGCAAGTGCGCGCACGTGTGTGTGTGTGTGTGTGTGTGTGTGTGTGCCAGTGTGTGCATTTGCATGTGCATGTGTGTGCATGTGTGTGCGTGTGTGTGTGTTGGGTACAGGTAGGCATGTGTGCAGATGTGTTTGCTTTTTTGTGCACATGTGGGGGCCAGAGGAGGAACCTGGATGTCCTTCTTATGTTTCTTTTCTGCTGTATTTCTGTGAGACAGAATGTCTCTCTGATCTGGAAATAATGTTCAGTCAGACTGGCTGGCCAGCTAACTAAGTGATTTTTTTTGTCTCCACTCCACTTAACCCTGTGCTTATAGTGTGTGCAATGCCTGGCTTCTCATGTGAATGCTGGGAATTAAACTCAGGCCCTCGTGCTTAGATAGTAAGCACTCTTACCCATTTAGCCATCTTCCCAGCCCCCAAATAGGATATTTAAAAAGATCATTTAGAATGAGTTTACTAGGTTTCCCATTATGACTAGTATCCTTATATAAAGAGGAATTTGGGGGCTGGAGAGATAGCTTAGTGGTTCAGGTGCTTACCTATAAAGCCCAAGGACCTGAGTTTGATTCCCCAGTATTCATGTAAAGCCAGATGCCCAAGGTGGTGTATATGGAGATCATTTGCAGTGGTTGGAGGCCCTGCTATGTTCATTCTCTTTCTCCCTCTCCCTCTTTCTCTAACTTTCTTTCAAATAAATAAAAGTATTTTTAAATAGGAATTTGGAAATAGACACATATGTACAGATGGAAAGCAGTGTGGGTATACAAGGCACAATATCCTCAGGACAAGAGGAAAAGGCTCAATCAGCCCCGAAGCTTCACAGTCCTCAGAAGATCAATTGCTTCAGATCCTGTGATTTTTTTTGAGAACTGTCTTCTAAGTCATAACAGCCCACGGAGGCTCTGAGTATCAAATAATGTAATTTATGTAATATAATATGCTAACAAATACAGTAATATCCATTATATAAAGTAGCTATAATTATCTGTAGCAATAAGGTAGGCTCTACTTTAAATAAGAAAACTTACTTGAATTGTACATTGTGAAATCTATCAAAGTTAACAGATTTCTCTGGTTAACTGGGTGTGAGAGGTCCCTTTGCTTCAATTCTAATGCTGAAATCCTTCAAACACACTACACTGACATTTTGATGAAAATTGAATGGTCAAACTTTAAACATTATAGGCCTAGGAATTTCTTTTTCTTGCAAGAAATTGGAACTGAACGAACAATTGTATCTAGAAAGTTTTGTTGCGTTATTAGAGCAAGTTGTTATGTGGTGGTTTGATTCATGTGTCCCCCATGAATTTAATGCGTTCTAAATGCTCCATCCTGGCTGATGGAAGTTTTGGAATTGGAATCTTGTTGGTGCTGTGTTGTTGGGGGCGAGTTTATGGGGATATATCCAGCTTCCCCTTGCCAGTGTTTGGCACTTTCCTGCCGCTGTTTGCAGAGCTGTGGCGGAGGTGATGTCCACCCCTCTGCTCATGTCATCATTTTCCTTGCCATCATGGAGCTTCCCCTCAAGTCTGTAAGCCAAAATAAACCCTTTCCTCCACAAGCTGTCTTTGGTCGGGTTCTTTTCTGCACAGCAATGAGAAATCTGACTACAACATTGCATGTTTTATTATGATGAACTCTCCTCCATCCCCACTGGAGTGATGAAAACCACTGTTAACTTCCAAATTCTAAACAACCGGGGAATCCAGTGTGGTAGCTTTATTTTTATTTTCCATGACCACATTCTGTAAAACACACTCTTACATAGCTCTTCTAGACTATAGAGACTCAAATTTGTTGTTGGAACTTTATAATTTTAGAATATGCAAATTACTATCATTGTCTCCATTTAGTTATGGACCAGCTGGTTCAAAACACTAATGAACAAATCATGTAAATATAATTAGGAGAAATGCCAGGCTCCAAACAGAAAACAGAAGAAACTGAATTCTATTTACAATATTCCAGATTGTGGTTTTCGATGGAGTTTAGGGAACTCTGTACCAAATAATAAATTGTCCTTTATCTTTACCCCAAAATTTATTTAGCTTCTTTCATTCCCTTGGAGAGAAAGTTATAAACCCCAGAGAAAATGATCTTTATTGGTTTTTATCTAACCAAGAAAACGTTGCCCATGAAATCAAGCAGAGTGAAGAATGATTAAAGGAAGATTAAAATCAGACTCAAGAGGGAGAAATAAAGAACCAGGGGACTCCATCTTTAACAGGGGTGGCGAATTACAATGTCAGGTGGACCATCACCCTATCTTATGAATCTGGGCTCTTCTGGGCTACACTTGCAGCTGGCTGTGGCTGATAAAACATAGGAGAACAAGGTGTGAGTTCCAAGCAAAGCTTGAAGACATCTTGCAACTTTTTCTCTCATGCTCCTGTATCACTGTTCAGAGATGTCCATGCACATAACAGACCACAGGAGGAGGCTTCAGCTATCAGACATCCTCTTGGGCCCACAGCGCTGATCTATAGAATGGAGAGTAAGTAAAAAAGATGGTGTTGTGAGCTACTAAACTTTGAGTTCTTTGTTATTCAGCAAGATACAAAAGGACATCAGATATAGTTGACGCGCATGCCTTTAATCCCAGCACTCAGGAGGCAAAGGTAGGAGGATCACCATGAGTTCGAGGCGACCCTGAGACTATACAGTGAATTCCAGGTCAGCCTGGACTAGAGTGAGACCCTACCTCAAAAAAAAAAAATAGTTGACATAACCTAACCCTGCATTTAATTGAAAAAAAAAATAGTCGACGTACACAGAACACAGAACGTCCCTTTTTTTAAATGTTTTGTGTGTGTGTGTGTGTGTGTGTGTGTGTGTGTGTGTGTGTGTGTGTTTGGTTTTTCGAGGTGGGATTTCACTCTAGCCCAGTAGCCCAGGCTAACCTGGAATTCACTGTGTAGTCTCAGGGTGGCCTTGAACTCATGGTGATCATCCTACCTCTGCCTCCCAAGTCTGGGATTAAAAGTGTGTGCCACCATGCCCGGCACTGAACATGACTTCTGACCCCTAACTTCCATGATGCCTGAGGCCCAGCAGCACCCAAGAGATGGACGACAAAAGGAAGGAAAGAAGTTCCAAGCCCTGCCTGACCTAGCCAGCCCAGGCACCAGGCACACTATAAAGGGACCCAGTGCCCACGGGGCACAGTGGCTCCTTGGCCCTGAGACTCCCTCATCTCCCAGTACCCAAGAGAGTAGGCAAGGAGAAATATCACCCAGAGCCGGTCTGTGTTGCATCCACTCTACCAGCACCCCCTGCAGCACTCCTTCCTGATGGAGGAGAGAGCCGTCTATGCGATGGAAGGAGCGTTGGTGTAAGGCATTCAGGAGGGAATGCTCCCTGGAGCAGTTATACAAGAGGCACAGGAGAAGCAGCCTGGCTGCATTTCAGCCTAGATGGATGCGGGGAGGAGGAGGACCATGAAGATGAGGAGGATCATGATGACAAGGAGGACCATGAAGACGAGGAGGACCAGCTCACTAAGAAGTTGCAGAAGACGGTGGCCTTCAGCCTGGACCAGCTGCTGTGCAGTCTGGGAGATTTTAGCAATCCTGCATGGAAGCTGCATGCTGAGCCGCGTGGGTGCTGGACCCAGGTGCAGGCTGCTTCTTGCCTTCCTTCAAACTGTGACTTTTTAAAATTTTTATTTATTCACTTATTTATTTATTTATTTATTTATTTATTTATTTATTTATTTATTTATTTATAAGCAGAGAGAGAGAGAATCAACAAACTAGGAATGGAAGGCAAGTTCATCATCCCAATAAGCATACCTATTTAAAATCTATAGTGAATATTGTTAGAACACATATGTGAATGCTTTAAGAGGCCCTGATCCCTGGACGAAGAAAACCTCAAATTATAACTTTACCTCATCCAGTGCCTTCCTGGCATCTCCACACCTCAACCCTCACCCCGTCCCCAGTAAGAGCAGGGCAGCTGGGTGGCAGAACAGGCTCCCTCTGAGAACTTGAAGGCCCTTACTTATCTCTCACTTTCGTCCATTGCCTCTCTGACTTCTCACACAGACTCCACCAGAAGCCTATAGAACAGTCTTCTCCTTTCGTTCTTTGGAATTGAAGTCTTGCTTTCTGGCTCCGGTCCCTTCATGCTGCCTGCGGCGTGGTGCTATTAACTCTTCTAATAATGCTCCAAAGCAGTGCCTCTCCCGGCCTACACCCTCTTCCTCTCAAATCTATCAGCTATCAGATGCAATGGTCAAATAGCAATGCTTTCTCTGCAGGCCAGGGAGAAGATACGATAGTCGACATTGGACTGAAGATTAGAGCTTGGGCAACTGGAAGAGTAAAGAAGGAAAAGACATAGAGAAGGAAAAGCTATGTTGAAATGAAATAAGGCACTGGATTTGCAGATAGTAACAGCTTGTAAGGAAAATACCAAGGAATCCAACTCAAAATTATTATAACTGATAAATGATCATCTTAGCCAATTTTGTATTGTTACAATGGAATACCTGAGGCTGGGTGGCTTATTAAATTTATTTTTTCTTTTTAATAGTGTATTTATTTATTTGCTAGCAGAGAGATACAAATGAAGAGACAGAGAGAAAGTATGGGCGCACCAGGGCAGCCACTGCAAATGAACTCCAAATGCATGTACCACCCTATGCATCTGGTTTATGTAGGTACTGGGGAATTGAATCCAGGTCCTTAGGCAAGTGTCTTAACCACTGAGCCATCCCTCCAGCCCTGAAATTTCTTGTAGTTTTGTAGGCTAAGATATCAAAGAACAAGAGCCAAATCTGGTACTAGGTCACACATAGTGGAAGACATCCCATGACCAGAGCATGGGAGCATGAACACTTATTTCTCTCTTTATATAAGATGCCTGATTTCATTGTGGAGACTATTGGACCTTGTGGAATCTCAATGTGATGGTCATTCTTGATTGTCAACCTGACTGGGTTGAGAAACGCCTAGGAGATGAGTGGAGCCCAATTCTGGATGTGTGTACCAGGTTCTTCCCAGAAAAGATATCTGTGAGTTCTGACCTAATCAATAGTCTAATCCATCGATGGGTGAAACTGGGGAGAAGGGCCGGTTGGAAGAAGTAGGTCGCTGGGGGTGTACCTTGGGGGTTTGCTCTTTCCCTGCATCTTCCTATTACAATTCCACTCTGCTTCACACTTCCAACTGCCACCACCACCACGACGGCCTGACACCTCTGACACCATGAGCTCACATGTGTGCTTCCTTCTTTGAAATTGTTTCTCTCAGCTGTGGCCTCAGCAGTGAAAAATCTAATTCATTTAAATAACTTTCAAAGGACCTGCTTCCAAATACCATCAGCTAATAAATATGAAGATTAACATACTAACACATGAATTTTTGGCAGCTTTATTCAAACTACAAAAATGACTTTCGGAAGGAGAAAGATACAAGAGCAAATGTCAGCTGAAATGCAAGTCAGCTTACAACAGCATTGGTAAGAATAAAACATCTGTAAATAAATTTAACAACTGCATAATAAAAACTGTGAAACAGCATTGAGATGAATTAAAGATTCAAATATATCTGTTTACATGAATATGAGAATATTATTAAAATGATATTACTATTCAAAGTCATCTACAGAGACAAGACAACCATTATCAAAATGATAACTGGCTTTTCTTTTTCACAGAAATTACAAGCTAATTCTAACATTCATACAGAAATGTAAAAGCTCCAGAAGAACTAACACATTTAAAAAATATTTATTTATTTGCAAGGAGGGAGAGAAAGAGTGAGAGAACGGGTGTACTTGCACCTCTAGCCAATGAAAATGAACTCCAGATACACACCCCACTTTGTGCATCTGGCTTTACATGGGTACTAGGGAACTGAACCTGTGTCATTAGGCTTTGCAGGCAAGTGTTTTAACTGCTAAAGCATCTCTCCAACCCTAAAACAATTGTTAAAAAGAAAAAAATTAGACAAATTTACACTTTCAGGTCTTTAAAATTATGTGTGTGTTTGTGTGCGTGCACAGATGTACATGGTGTGTTGTGTATGTGAAGATGTCCATGGTGTGTATGTGTGTGTGTGTGTGTGTGCAGATATCCATGGTGTGTGTGTGTGTGTGTGTGTGTGTGTGTGTGTGTGTGTGTGTGTGTGTATTGCCATGTATGTTCCACAGTGCACCTATGGAGGTCTGAGGACAACCTCGGGATGCTTATTCTCTCCTTCCACTTTGTTCTAGACATGATCTCCTTTGTTGTTAGCATTTTGCTGCTTTCTGCGGGCCAGACTACTGACCTGTGAGTTTACAGATTCTTCCTTCCCCGCCTCCAAGTGCTACAGGTGCTTTGGGATCACAGACGCACGTGCCACTTGGTGTTCAGCTTTGAATTCAGTTTGACCTGGGCGCTGGGGAGTTGAAGTTGGACTGGCAGGCTTGCAGGTAAGCACGCTTAACTGCTGAGCCATTTCCACAGTCCCACATTTTCAAAGCTCAACACTAGAAATCAATCATAAGCAAGACTATTTGATTAACATAACGATAGACATACAGACAAATGAAGTAGAATTTAGTGTCCTTCATAGCCAACTAATTTCAATACCAGAGCCAAGCAATTTTATGTAGAAAAAAATAGTTTGTCAGGAAATAGTGTTGGGACAAATGGTTGCCATTTACAAAAGAGTGAAATTGGAGCCCTGTCTCACATCATGTACAAATTAACTCAAAGTGGTTGAAGGGGGACCTGAAACTATAAAACTGCATGAAAAATATAGGCACTTCATGATCTTGAGTCTAGGCAATGGTGTCTTTGACACAAAATTAAGAAGACCAATGAAAAGAAAACATAGATGCAATGGATTTTTAAATCAAAATTGAACAATTTTGTATTTTAGATGATAGCATCAAGAAATTTAAAAGAAAACCCATCGAATGGGAAAAATATTTTCAAGTTACAGTTCTTACAAAAGACGTATACAGCACTTTAATGAAATTTAGAACGTGCTAATATAAGAACTAACCCAATTGAAAAATGGACAAAGCATTTGAATAGACATTTCTCCAAAGAAAATCTACAAATGACCTAAAAGGACAGGAAAGATGGTCAACATCACCAATTATTAAGGACCTCTAACCCCCCATGGGAGGGCTGGGTTTATGGCTTGCACAAGGCTTTGAGTTTAAATCCCAACACGGAAAACACACGACAAAAACCCTTCATCCACAATGGCATACTGTTTTCTTTTCTTTTTTTAAAAAATATTTTATTTATTTATGAGAGAGAGAGAGAGAGAGAGAGAGAGAGAGAGAGAGAGAGAATGGGCATACCAGGGCCTCCAGCCACTGCAAATGAACTCAAGACACATGCGCCCTCTTGTGCATCTGGCTTTATATAGGCACTGGGGAATAGAATTCTGCTCCTTCTGCATTGCAGGCAAATGCCGTAACCACTAAGCCATCTCTTCAGCCCAACCATTTTCTACTGAGTTATATGGAGATCCTATGAGTAAGTGACTAGCTAGATACCAAGTGTTGGGAAAAATATAGAACAATTGGAACCTCATATAGTGCTCACAGGTATGGAAAACAATGCAGCCACGTTGGGAAATGATTTGTTACTTTCTCAGTGTGTCAGTTACCAATTTCATTGCAAGGTACATACTCAAGAGCAATGACACCACAGGTCCAGACAAAAATCTGTATCTCCATGTTCAGAACAGTATGATTCCCAATAGCTAGAAAATACATGTCTCAAGGTTCATTAAAAAAAAAAAACTACATGAAAGTTGAAAGAATAGAAGAGTGAATATTTGGAACACCTTCATCTCCATTCACCAATAATTATTGCTATCACATGCAAGAAAGTTCACATTGAAACAATATTGTCTGCACTCAAATGTTCTACCCCCGAGCTACACCCCCATTACTTTTTTATTTTTTTCAGCTAAATCTAGTTTATTGTAAGAAACTCAAAGGAAACATTAGTCAACCATCAGATCTGGATGCCATGAATAAGGGTGTAGTCCCTTTATTCTTTAGGGATTTCTTATTTAAATTATACTTTTAAAATTATTTTCAGCTAACGAAATAAAGGTTGCTATGAAAAGTTAGAAGTTGCTATGAAGTCCGTTAGAACAGGGCTGGTACGCAAATGCATCCCACCTTTGCTCATCAGGAGCATGGAGGGAAAAGTCGACACAAATAGAACCTGCAGTATACGAGCATACTACTTTAAAAAAAGTATTCTAGGGCTGGAAAGATGGCTCAGCAGTTAAGGCACTTGTCTGCAAAGCCTAATGACCCTGATTTAATTCCCCAGTACCCACATAAAGCCTAATGCACAAAGTGCACAAAATCACATATATCTGGAGTTTGCAACAGCTGAAAGGCCTTGGTGTGCCCATTCTCTCTTGCTGTTTCTCCTCTCTCTCTCTTTCTCTCTCTCTCCTCTCTCTCTTTCTCTCTCTGCAAAGAAATAAAAAAATATTCCGAAGTCATAATTTCAATTCCAGACAAACCTGAAGTTTGTACTTGATGTCAGACATCCCCATTACTTTGACACAATATTATCTGAGACAAAAAAAAAATCCATATTCAGATTTCTGCAATTTCTCCCCACTTCGTCTTTGTAGTGATTTCTTTCCTGATTCAAGATTCTCTCAGGGACTTGCTGACTTGCTTTAGGTGGTATAATGGTTAATCTTCTTTGTCAACATGACTGCATTTAGATTCACCATGGAAACACAGCTCTCTCTGCATCTATGAGGATGTTTTCTTAAAGGTTAACTAAGGAAGGAAGACCTTCCCTGAATGTGGGAGACACCATATTCTGGCTGGGGAACCAAACTGAATGAAAAAGGGAGGAGACAGGGGCTGAGGACTCTTTACTCATTTCTCTCTGCTTCCTTACTGTAGAGGGAATGTCACTAGCCACCTCACCTCCCTGTCACCACGCCTTCCTGGCCGTGATGGACTGTGAATCACAATCAACCCTTCCTTCTGTAAGTTTCTTTCATCAAACATTTTTGTCACAACAATGAGAAAAATAACTAATACAGGTGGCGTTCAGGACACCTGCCCGTTAACACATCTTCGTTCTGTGTACACTTTGTGATCTACGGCCTGAGACTGTATGAATGGCCTGTTCCCCAATGAGCTTTCATTCAGCGGTTTTTAATGATTCTTGTTTGAATCAATTATTGCATTTGTGGTTTCAAAATAAGAACTTTGGAGCAGGAGAGATGTTTTATCAGTTAAGGCACTTGCCTGCAAAGCAGAAGGACCCGAGTTTAAATCCCCAGTACCCACATAAAGCCAGATGCACAAGGTGGCACATGTGTCTGTAGCTCATTTAGAGTGGCTGGAGGCCCTGGTGTGCCTATTCTCTCTCTCTCTCTCATCAATAAATCAATAAAATATTAAAAAGAAATAGTGATATTAATTTTTTAATGACTGTATGTCTTTCTATTTTACTAGCTCGTTTTCTTATATAAAACTTAATACCACCTTTTCCCACCCTTCACTTTAGTGCTTATTTCACGATTTGAGTTGCTGTGACTAGAATCACTTATTATCATTGATTTTGGTAACCAGTTTGCTCCACGTGCAAAGTAGAATCTCCTGTACATTAATTGCATGCTGCAATTAATATTCAGGGACTATCTTGTTTGGGGTACAGGAATATATTCCCATTTCATCTTGGATTTTTTTCTACCCTAACTTGGAATCTGTCAACTTTTCAAGGAGCTATGAAGTAAAGAATGTGAAATGGTTTAAGGGGAGGGGATGAAGAAGAGAAGGGTTAGGAGGAGGGTTAATCAAAATTTACGATTTATGAATAAATCACATGGAAACCTACTTCTTTATCAGCTAATAGTGTATTTGTTTAAAAAGAGAGTTTACACAGAAGTATCATGTGGAGATGAAGAAAATTGTGCACTGCCGCCAAAGAGCATTATTGGAAAATTTTCAGTACTAGGAGTGGGATCCTTCTAGCAAATTGTTGGCCAGGGAGGCCCCTGATGCCCTTCGAATGTTACAGACTATTGCCTAGGCTCTTGGTTGCTCCTCAGAACTAAATGGTAAGACCCTACCTAATGCTGAAGACTCCACATACTTGAGCTGCAAGTCAGAGAAATCAAGTCGGAGCTAAGCCAGAAGCTTCTTTCCTGTTGACAGTCAGGATGCTGGAAAGACCTGTGCAGCCTGTTGGGGAAGAAAAGTCATCAACAGTCTTAATCAGCAGTGGACTCTGTAAGCTCTATGGCTAGCCCGTGAGGCCAAATGTACCAACGGGTGCAATGGTGGCATGTCTTTTACAGGGGAAACCAACTGCTCCCTGATTGGACTTGAGGCCTGCTCCACAGGAGGGAATTCATGTCTGGTACTAAAAACCTAATCAAAAACTTGTGGTTAGGGAGGTCATAAGCCCTAGCAGGGAAACTACTACAGTTGTCTGGCTAAATTGCCCACCTAACTTCCCTCTAAACTCTTATGTTTATGCCCATGTATTAATGCTACTCTCACTTTTGGTTAGAGAAGCTTCTCCTTTCAGATGGTAATGACCAGTTGAGTCAAAAATCACCATAGTGCCGAGAAGTGACAGTGGAGTTCTCAGCACACCCATCTCCATCACACTCTCCAAGGCTCAGGGACCATTGCAGAAGAGGTGGTGGAAAGAATGTAAGGGAAAAGGAAGGGGAGGAATGTTTACAATACTGCCTTCTAGATACAAAGTGGACGCGGTATTCATGGTCTCACAGTGGCAGATGTGACCTGCACAAAACTTGCATATTAGGAAGGGGAAAATAATGACATCAAGGTAAAAGAGAAAGTAGTTGGAAAGAAGGCAAGATTCAGAGGAGGGGGGACTTGGGAATGAGAAGATAATCACATCAGATAATCACACCCAGGAGCATGAGGTCCATCTGCTGGACCGGAAAGAAGTTCTTTAATTTAGGAAAAAAAGCCTTCAGAGAACAAAGGCAGTTGGCGTCCATACATAGTAACATACTGCAAACAAACACTCTAAACCATCAGCAAGTGAGACAGAAAAAGACATTCCTTTCCCCAAACCAAGGAAGATGAGAAAAACCCAGGTTATCTGTGAAATATATAGGCAAGAGTTGGGAAACTGAAAAATAACCCCAAACCATACCTGCAGAGCTTCTTTGAAAATTTAGTTTGTGACTTCAGGACAAAGAACGAATTTAGACTGGGTGTGGTGGTGGATGCCTTTAATCCCAGCATTTGGGAGGCAGAGGTAGAAGGATCACCATGAGTTAAAGGCCACCCTGAGACTACATAGTGAATTCCAGGTCAACCTGAGCTAGAGTGAATCCCTACCTGAAAAAAAAAAAAAAAAAAAAAAAAAAAAAAAAAAAAAAAAAAAAAAAAAAAAAAAAAAAAAAAAAAAAAAAAAAAAAAAAAAAAAAAAAAAAAAAAAAAAAAAAAAAAAAAAAAAAAAAAAAAAAA
>PVHP010050961.1:0-11626 GCA_004024765.1 Zapus hudsonius | reverse complement strand
GGGGCCTCCGCGGGGAGGGGGGATTTGTACAGGGGGCGGGGCTCCCGGTGCTGACTGGGTAGCATTACTTCTTAAACATGTCTTGCAATGGCCCGGGCAGGTACTTGATGACGGTGTCCAGGATGCTCTCGTCCTCCTCCTCTGGCTCGTCCCCACAGCCTGGAGGGATGGCCTTCTTGGGTCGAGTCAGGCTCCCCTCCGCGTTGGCCTCCATGGCTGCCTGGGCCTCGGCTTCACCCGCCTCCTTCTTCTTGATCCCGTACTTGTCACGGATGCCCTGTCGCATGACCTCACGCTCGGCCTCCATCTTGGCATACTTGGCTTTCCGCTCCTCCTCTGCCTGCCGCAGAGCCTCCTGCCGTTCCTCCTCCTTCTTGGCAGCATCGGGGTCCTTCTCCTCATCACCCCCAAGCATCTTCCCCATGTCCTTGGTGGCCCCTCCCAGGGCCTGCTTCATCACGAACTCCATGATGATGGCTTGGTTCCTCAGCAGTCACTTGAGAGTCAGATTTCACATTCAAGTGTGGTCGGAGTCCTCTGCAGAGGGAGCGGGAAGGGAGGAGGCGCGTGGACCCTCTAGATCTATCTGCAAGCGCGCGGGAAAGGTCGCAGATCTAAGCTTGTCCCGCGTGCGGAGCAGCCGATCGTGGCTTTGGTGGGAGAGCGGATGAGCTCTTTTTTTAATATATATATTGAAGCCCTCGAATTCTTTAATCAGGTTATAAGTAACAAGGATTATATTTAGGGGATTAACTTTTTCTCTGAATAAGAATTTAGATTCTCTAATTTTCCCCTAAATCTTTCTCCCTCCCCTTTCCCCAATTTCCTCCCTTCTTTACTCATTTTCTCTCTCCCTTCTTACTTTGTCTTTTTCACTTTAATTCTAAAAGAGACTATTCATTGTTTTAATAATCACTGGAAAGGAAGATACCATAGCTCTAAGCATTTGTCATATTTAATTTTTTTCCATCTACACAGATATTTTCACATTAAAACTTTACAAGTATATTATAGATTCTCTTCTAGCCTCCTTACTGTTACTTCCATGGTCTTTTATTCATGACTGACTTCTTTAGAATTTTTCTGGTAATTAACTTGTGTACATATTTTTCTTATATTATATAAATAAGAAACCCTTATTATCATATTTGTATGTTAAAATGCAGGAGAAGCTGGTCTTTACAAGCTTCAGATCACATGCAACACAACTCAATAAAGAATATGTAAGGGTTGACTCTGATACTCATGGTGTTATGCAACTCAATAGAATTTCTTCAAAACAAGTCTTGAAATCAATATTAGCATGTTATCTTCTTCAAAGTATAATTTACTTCAAATTCTGAAAGTAGATTAAATGTTTTTCCCCATATACTTCCTATTGCTTCATTATTTTTTCTACTTCTTTCTGGATGTAGATTAATCATTTCTTCCTTAGAGGAAAAAAATTATCTGCTATCATGAGCACTTTTTAGGCCCTCTTATTTATGCTACCTAACAATCCCTGTCTTTCAATCAAGAAACCCACCATAGGTATGACTAACATTTATTCTTGATATTTTGATTAAAATCAAGCCCCCAGTTGACCAAGAGCTCTATGAACCTGTAGTTTGATTACCCATTGGTCACCATAGTAACCAGAACAGGTACTGAGAGTTTTTATGATGCGAATGGATGAAACTATTTAGAGGGCTCTGCTTTATGCAAAACCTATTATAGGTACTTGCATTTAAAAAAATAGTTAAATTTTCCAGTATGAAAAGTGCTTTTCAACAGGATTAATACAAACAAAAACCCAAGTACATCTTTCTTTCAAATAGCTTTTCTCCTTTCAGTTTACCTGGCTCTTTGGAGGAATAGTACTACCCCAGAAGTGGGTAATCTAATGTTTGCATTCCTTACAAAAGAAAGACATAAAGGCATAGGAAATGGGAGATCTCACAATTTTGTGCCTAAGTACCTTGACAGTCAAGTAAATTTCATAGGTTTGTCTTTAGGATGACCCTTAATAAAAGTTAAACTGACTTAAGAATGGGATAGGCAAGGTAAATTTATCTGTAGTATCTGGGTCAGGAAGATGGTGCAATATTGCCTAGTGATTAAAAACAGAAAGTCTGGACTCAGTGTTCCTGGGCTGGAATTTTGGTCCCATTACGTACTGGTTGTTGTAACCAGGGGAAGATCAGTAATCTAAGAACAGTCCTGTTATTTGTAAAGTAAGTCTATGTTCCTACTGCACATATTTATGAAGGTTAAACAAGGAAGTGCCTGTGAAGCTTTGAAAACTATACATGGCCCATATCATGTATTCAGAGCCATCAGCTATTATCACCATTGGTCCATTTTCTCATAACTTATTTCCATCCAAAATTAGAATTCCATTCTTAGAAATTTTTTTCATTCTGTTTGCTGATTTTCTACATTTTTTCATCAGTATGATGAAAAGCAGGAGGCTGTGAGATGTGACACATGTTGTGTGGAGATAACGTGCTGTCCTCTCTGATCAGACCACCCTGGGCCACCCATGGTCCCCTGAGCTCAGGCCTTTCCTTTCCCATCTCATAACTCAGCCTCTTCACATATGCAGTGGAGGCAATAAAAGTTTGGTCTAGGCCACCATAGTGCCAGGCACAGGATGTTTGCCTTTAGCCAGTTTTGACTTCTCAGAAAGTTTCATGCTCTTTGAAGACAAGACTGTGAGGAATATACTTGCCTTTATTCTGGGCACAAACACCTAAGCACTTCACAGCTGATTAGCTGTTTAGGATGCCTAACGAAGCCTTGATTATATATCAGCAATTATCTGTATTCCATACCTTATCCCTGAGCCTGGGTCTGAGTCCTATTGAACCTCATACCCAGGGCTAAACTTTTAGCTCATTTGGATGTCATATCATTTTTATGGTATAGATTTGAAGGAGGAAAGCTTATATTCTTCACAGAAATGTCGGGAACTCTTTCACAATCAGGCTTTGTTGTCTTTTCTTGACCCGATGGCTGGACTTCAAATCCAATCTCAAATTATTGGTATTGACTCATGCCCCGCTCTTTATATTAAGTTCAAAGGAAATAATAAGCTTTAGAAAAAGAACTGAAATTTCTGGGTAGTTGTTAGACAAAACTACAATCTATGTTTTTGGGAAGTCTCATTCAGACATCAAAAAAACATGTAATTAGGAGATAGGATTCAATTTCCAGAAAAAATCTTCAGTGACTGATTGAAGAATGTTTAATTCAAGGATACATAACTTTAAACTATGATTTGCTTAATAATGGCTCCATTGAGGCAGCGGTGATTACCAGCTTAGGTTCAAAATCCCTCACAGCTGTTCCCCCGCATTGTGCTTAGCTGTTCCAGAAGACTCTGCTGTCATTGAAAATTCATGTGTCCTGGTGTAGGTAGGTGTAAACTGATCACTGGGCAGTTCAAATTTACATGTCTAATTTTTAAAAAAAGGGTCTACATTCATAAAGTTTAAGTGAAAGAAGTAATCCTGTAAAATGTTTCTCAATAGAAAATTTCTAAAAAAAAATCATAGCTATTGGACAGCATAGAAGCATTTGTGGCATTTGGTGTTACATATGTGACATGTGCTTTTATGGATGCGATATGTATTCTTACATATGTGATATGTGGTATATGTATGTGACAGGTGGTCCTTACTTTTGTGACATGTGGTCTTAGATATGTGATATGTAGTCTTATTTATGTGACATGTGGTCTTACATATGATATATATATATTTTACACATGTAAAAGTTCTCAGATTGGGAAATTTTATTTGCTATTTGTGTATGGGAGACAGCATATATAATGGTCAAAACTCGAAGTTGAAGAAGTAGGTAAATTTGGGTTGGAATCTCAACTCTAGCACTTTCGACTTGTACCATCTAAGGCAATTTTGTATTCCATCATGTGTCAACTTTCTTACCTGAAAATGGAGAGGCACCAGGCCTTGTTCTCAGACATAAAGAGGAGCTTTCCCAGACAATAAAATGCAGAAGTGTGGCCTAGTCTTAGAACGTGATATGTGTGTTATTGTCATAATTAATATTTTTATTGTGCTGCAGAAAAAGATGATTGTGAAGTCACTGGGTTTCCATGTCATGATGGATCAAGTGACTAAGGCAAAACAGAAGTTGACAGTCAGAGATGGGTGGAAGGTGGAAGACAGTATCCAGTCCTGCTCAGCGAGGCCTGGTTTCCTTTTGTTTTGTCTATGACCCTTGAATGATGCTTTCTCTTAATGGGTGGAACTGGTTCACCAGCCCCTCACCTTTGGGATGGAGAAGGAGAAAGTAAAAACCAAATTTCCTGTTTTTGCAGACTGACCAAGAAGCAGCCTATTTGAGTTGCAGTCACACTCTACTGATGAGTGTATAACAAGGGAGGGTATGAAAGGTACTGTCTGCCTATATGGACATTTGCCAAGAGAAGATGAGGCAAATGGTTATATTACTAAGTGAAGGGGACAGTTAACCATCTCTGCCACAAAATATGATCTAGAGGTAAAACAGTTTTTGATCAGGGTCAAGACTATAAGGATCTAGTGCTGGATCAATTCTGTAGAGTCATTCAACCTTGAAATAAGTGAACAGGTCTCTTCTTCATTTTCTGAGCACCATTTCACAAGATATAATAATAACACTGATTGTGCCCCTGCCACATTGGAACTCTAGTCTTATTTTGCACGAGTCTTCTCTCTTAAGATGCTCAACACCTCTTGAGTAGGTACTGTTATTATCTTCACTTTATAGACAAGGAAGTAGTTGGTATTTGATTCCAAATTTCTAAACTCTAAGACTGCTCAGGTGTTTGTGTGAAAAGTAGTATTTTGTGTCATTCCTTATCTAAAATATTTTGTTAGTTTCCTGTGTTTGTGTCTGCTGTAGGCACAGATTTAGTAGCTTAAGAATAACACACATTTATTTACTTATAGTCCTAGAGGTGAGAAGTCTGAAGTGGTTCCCATGGGGTGAAACCAGAAAACTAAGGTTCTTGTGGAAGTTCCAAGCACAAGTGCCTTGGCTTGCCTTCCCAGCTGTCCCAGGGCTTTGCTCTTGGTCCCTCACATTAGTCTAGACTTTGCTTCTACCATCATCCACTTTTTCTTATGTATTCTCTGACTTGTAAAGGCCCTGGGGATAATCTAGGATATTTTCCCTAAATCCTCAATTTAATCACATCTCTTAAGTCTCTTTTGTCATCTAACAAACATTTAGATATCCTCAGGTTCCCAGGACTTGGATGTGGACATGTAAGGGGAGTCTGCATTCTGCCTAGCACAATCCTTTGGTGAAAGGATGACATTAACTCATTAGTTATCCCATGGCTAACCTAATGCTTTCCTACCTTTGACTTGCATGTAACATTCAATACGGCACACCACACGTTCCCTGTCAAAACCATCATGACTTGTCATTTCCTAACTACAGCTGGAGTTTCCATGCTGTGGATTATTTATCTTTTTAATTCCCCCCTTCTCTTATTTACCCCTGATCTTTAGTATTCTTTATTCTTTCCCCTCTATAGTACACATGTCAGTATCCCTCTTGCAAACAACTTATAATGGAATCTGTAACTCATACACACATAGCAGCTATTATTTGTGTCTAGGTTGACACCTGGCTTTGCTAGCTAGTATCTTAAAAAGTATCTGCTGACCCTCTTCTTCATGACCGCTCCAGAGAAACATTGAAGCTGATATACAGCCTATTGTGGTGTATCTGAGTTTAATATATTTGTTGACTTCCATAATCTTCTCAGCAGACTGTTTCATGGACTGAGTGTCTTCCACGGCACTTCTCGCATCTGCTCCTCGAGATGAACAGATTCCACATGTGAAATATGCTTTCTTATCGCTTCTGTCTGCTCCATTTCTACTGCCATTCCCACCACTGTCCTTCAGGTCTGTGTCATTAGCATAATAATCTATTTCATACATCACTGTCTTCTAACTCAAATACCCTTATTTATAGGATCATCTAATTTCCCAGAACCTTCTTTATCACCTTTCAATATTATTTCATTGAACCTGTATTCCCCTGGTTTTTGCTTCTGGTAATTGTGTCTGTTTCCTGTTCATTACACCCTTTCCCATCTTTGTCCTACTGATAACTGCCTTATTCCTGAAAGCGCTTTCTCATCTGTTGAGCCTTTATCTAAGCTCAGCTCCTTCTTTAAGATTCAATTTAGATCCATTTCAATCTTTTATTTGGTTCAATACACTCAATTTACTTATATATTTATTTTTGAAAAGGCCACCAAAGAAAAGATATTTGGTCATCATTTAAAAGAGATGTTTAAGAAGTATTCTTGTAGGCATAAATCTGTAAAATAGGAAGACTGGATGAAAGCAATAATTTTTAGTTTGGGGAGTAAGATGCATGTCTGAATCTCAGGTTTGTGTGATTGCTTCAAAAGGAGCATTACACTTATAAAATATGCAAAGAGATTAAAATCCATTTCTAAAATTCAAATATTGATAAAAGGTATGTCTTTGGTTATTATTTCCATCTATTGTGGCAAACTCTAGTGTGAGCATTCAAGCCAACATATTAGCTTTAAGTCCTTCTCAGACCATGTAAATAGTGGTAAACTTTTTATCATCTTTGTTTTTCATAGCCTCCTCTCTAAAGCTGAAGAACATCAGCAGCCACTTCATATGGTAGTAAATCACAGGCAGAACAGTCTCTGGAGCAATCATTATTATTTCTTAAAAAATTATATCTTTAAAAGAACGAGTGCTGGAGAAATGGCTCCGCAATTAAGGTGCTTGCCTACAAAGCCTAACAACCCAGGTTCGATTCCCCAGTACCCATATGAAGCCAGATGCACAAAGTGGTGCATGAATCTGGAGTTCGTCTGCAGCAACTGGAGGCCCTGTTGTGCTCATTCTCTCTCTCTCTCTCTCTCTCTCTCTCTCTCTCTCTCTCTCTCTCTCTGCTTCCAAATAACTAAATAAAAATATTTTAAAAGATTGATAGATGATCTTTATCTTATCATATCCATAAATCAACATTTCAAAAACAAAGGCTCTTTTGAGTTTTGGCCTGTAGCTTTCTAGCATGCTACTCACTTTGTGGCCTCATCTGGCCTCACATTTGTGGTGATCCTACTGCCTTAGCTTCCCAAATTGTTGGATTACAGACACAAGCCATCATTCCCACATTCCTACCTGCATATCATTCTAACACTAGCATAGATCTGCCTGACATACACCATCACCTGGACTCATCTACAAAAAGATAGTTAAATGCTGTGATGGTTAAGTTTATTTGTCAACTTGATCAATGTAATAATCCATAATAATCTTGGGCGGGTCTCTGAGTTTGCCTGCAGAAGGATTGACAAATTACTTTTGGGATTTTGAAGAAGACTTGTGATGGTTAAGTTTGTCAATTTGAGCTAATCGATAGTAATCTTGGGTGGGCCTTCCAGAAGGAGACTAATATAAGGAAGCTTAGGGGGAAGGAGACGCTCTTCCTTCCTCCGCCGGCTGCTGGTGCTTGTTCGTGACTTGCACTTGTATCCTACTCTCCTACCCTTCCTGGACATCGGAACCCAGTTTCCTAGGCCTCACATAGTGGACTGTCAGCCGCCACTCCCCAGGGAACCATCAGGCCTTCTGGGCTGGATTGGGACTGCTGAGCCATCCAGCCACGTGGACTGAACAGCTACTGGTTCCTTCAGCTGTGGGCCTACAGACTGCTATCGTTGGACTGTCGTAAGCTACCCTAATAAATTCCCTTTCATTATACTCCATTCTATCAACTCTGTTTCCTCTAGAGAACCCTGACTAAAACAGAAGTGAAGTTGGTACCAGGAGTGGGGTGGACATCACCTCTGCCACAGCACTGAAACAGCGGTGGGAAGGTGTGCCAAATACTGTCAAAGGGAAGCTGGTTTATAATCCCCATAAGCCTGCCCCCAACAACACAATTCTAGTGAGGTTGTAATTCCCTAACTGCCATCAGCTGAGGATCGAACATTGAGAACACATTCATTTGTTTGTGGGGGACACCTGGATCAAACCATGACAAATGCTAAGTGTTTTATCTTCACTATGAATTTATTAGACATTAGATGCTTTTGAGACTTACTTATTTTTGTCAGTCAGAATTAATTTTAGCTTGTTTCAGTTTGTGACACTAAACTTATAAAAAATTAAGTCAGGTTTTCAAAATTGTTATTTGGAAGAATTCCTCTATTGTCTGCTCACTAGGTTGGAATATAGTCCTGAACTATAATCATTATAGGTCATGAAAATAAATGCTTATTGTATCCAATCCACACAAAATTTGTAAAGTTTCTATAATGAAATACTTTATACGGTGTTGATATTTGAAAATCCTATTCCTTCCTCTTGAGTTTATAATTTTTAACTGAGTGAAATAGTTTAATTGTTTTAATTTTTAGTCTGAATCATTGTCAATCAGACGTCTGGGTCATATAAAATGGATACTATCAAAAAAGTAGCAAATTATTTACACCTCCAAAACCTGTGTGTATTTTAGAATAGCAATGTTCTACAAATAGGAAACTCTTTCCTAAAAGTTTCCATTTTGAAATTGAGTTGCTACTAAAAGATATTAATTTAGCACTGTTTGCATATTCATAGTATTAATTGAGAGCATTGTCTTATCCATGCCAGAACTGTTTGAACTATGTTGAATTGCACTCAAAATAGATAAAACCTTCACATTATTGTGATCTGAGGCAGTGAGTAAAAGAATCTTGTCTTTCATACAATTTTCATGCATTTTTTAAATAAAACAACATTTTCATGGATTCTTTGACACTTGCTTACTCATGATGAGACAGTCCCTGAAAATAATACTTTGTGATTTAAACATCCAACATATAGTTACAGAAATGTAAGAGTTAATATCTTAGTGGGTAAGGCATTTGCCTTCAAAGCAGAAGGACCTGAGTTCGATTCTCTAGTACCCATGTAAGGCCAGATGCACAAGGTGGTGCATGTGTCTGGAGTTTGTTTGCAGTGGCTGGAGGCCCTGGCACACCCATTCTCTGTGTGTCTGCCAGTTTCTCTCTCTCGCTAACCCCCAAAATTTCACATCCTCCCAAAACAGTGCTACCAGCTGGGATCCAAGTGTTCAAATACATGAGCCTATGGGAAACATTTCATATTTAAACCATAACACTTCCAAAAAATAATGACTTTTTTCCTTATGCTTTTTCTGCTTCATTTGTTAATGGTATACAAATATAGAAGTATTCAGTAGTTTTACTCTGGTTTTGGCATTTTTTATTGTGTTGACACATTATCTGTGTGTATACCTAAATGTAGGTACATATACATACATAACTTTACATACACTCAGAGAAGTCATTCTAAATTTGCATGCATGAGTTCTGCCGTGATAGCAATATTTACTGTTACAAGGCTGTAGATTTCAGTGAGATGTGCCAATCACGGTTGCCGGTTCCTGCACTTAAGCCTCACAGTGCTCCCATAGATACGTGTTCTCTCCATTTCACTGATGAAGAAACTGAGGCACACGAGCATCACATCCCCAGTTAGTTACAGAGGCTGCTGTCAAACCTGAGTCCTCTGAATGCAGATCCTGAGATGCTAATGTTTCCCAGAGGTTTTTAGTCATACTTCACAGCTTACTAATTTAGATAAGTACTAAAACCTCAGATCATGGCTCAGACTTCTGTGGAACATAGCCGAGGAAATCAGAGATGTGTACTACTGTTGATGTATTACTTATACAGAAGAAGCTCATTTATTAAAATCACTTACATATTAATATACTTTTTAAAACGTGAGTATCACCCTAGTTGGGAAGATTAAATCTGACTAATATGCATAAATCTCAGAGATTCTCTGAAAAGTTCTGATAAAGAAACTTTTATTTATTTTATTTATTTTATCAGGTGCTTTCTCAATTTTTCATTTGGGGAACATGGCCGTTACAGCAACTCTGTGTAGCACAGGGTTCTTTGTTCTTCCAGAGAACAATGTAAGGATTTGGGAGAATATTCCAGGATTCCTGTAGATGGCAGTCACTTTCTGCGTTGGACAGGCTTTCCTTTCTTGAGGGGACTGAAATAGGAAGCCCTGCGAGGTGTTTGGTCACACATTGGATTTCCAAAAGCAATTTTCTGTTCTTGGATAGCCTATGTCCTTTGTTTGAATAAGGATGGGTCATGTTCATCTGGATGAATGGAGATTCTCACACCCAGAGTGGCCAGTGTGAGTCCTGACCCTGGCAGGCAGAAGCTCACGTGATCAACAACAGCAAAGGTCCTGTACCTTTCCTAACAGGTCCAGTAAGTTGCTTCACAGATCCCGCATCTCATGATTGCCTTCTGCTCTTGGCCTTTTCTGCCTAATACACCATGTAATATGGTTCAAATAGAGGGTTTTATCTTGTCAATTTGTACACTTCTCAGGCTAGTGAAGCCTTTTGCTGAACATTAGACTAATCGAAGCCACCGACAGCTCAGTCTGCATTGCTTCTGAAGGCTTCATCAGAGTGCTATTCATAGCCTTACTGCCCTTCAAATACCGTTTACAAAGTCTCACAGCTGTTCCTCACTTTTCTGTTAAATTACACAGGAATACTTGGATGGCTGTAATTGAGATAACTTCTCATGCTGACTGTCGTTCTGAGTAATTGGTATTGAGAAAGGATGTCTCAATTAACACACACACACACACACACACACATATATATATATATATATATATATATATATATATATATATTTGCTTGTGTATTTTGTGTGTGTCAACTTGAGCCTCTTGCCACTGCAAATGAACTGCAAATGCATGTGCCACTTCTTGCATTGGGTTTATGTGGGTATCGAGGAATTGAACCCAATCAAGAAGGCTTTGCAAGCAAGCACCTTTAACTGCTGAGCCATCTCACCAGCCCTAATATGTTTTTTTTTAATTATCCATAATGAGTTACATAATTTGATGGACAAACAATCAGTTGTTTTCCCCAGTTCCCCAATGCCCCTCTTCCCAATCCCCAGTCAGCTGGATATCATCCTCTGGTAGCAGTCTGGATCAGTCCTTGGAGCAAGGGACCATGGATAGCCTAGGAGTCAGCCCGGTTCCGCTGGCCCTAGCATGTTGCTACTGAAGGGGGTCATGTCTCTGGATATTCTCCCACACAATGGCTCTCACAATCTTTCCACTCCCTCTTCCGCTCAGTTCCCTGAGTCGTGGTGGGTATTAGGGCTGCTTTATTGTTGAGAACTTAGGGGTCTCTGTACTTCTGCTTTAGGTTGTATTAAAAATCATTGGTGTCTGTCTCACTGGCTTATTCTGTGTTGACTGATTGGCTGTGGCTATGGGTCTCTTGTTCATTCCATCATTCTCTGCAGGGTTCCATATGGATCCTCCATGGTATGTCTGGGGTGGCTCATCTCTTGCTAGGATGTCAGCTATTGGCTTGTGGTTTGTTGGTAGGGGTAAATGAGCCACAGCTCTCTCGCAGCATCCTGAAAGATACAAAGAGATCTCCATCGGAGAGTGAGATCAGTATAGGTTAACTGAGATACACACACATATGTATATATATGCAAATATATATATATATATATATATATATATATATATATATATATATATATATATATATATATATA
>PVHP010050960.1:0-11615 GCA_004024765.1 Zapus hudsonius | reverse complement strand
AGGTTAGCTTCAGATATTTATTGTCTATGACCCGGAATTTCTGAATTGCAAATTTGGAAGCTAGAAAATAAAGACATGAATTCTTCTTAATTCTGATCAAATGGTATTTTTATTCTCAAATCAAATGTCAATAAAGTGAAAGATCTAAGTAAACACATGTTCAGATGTTTAACATCTCAAAAAGTGCACCACTTCCTAAGCTATGATGCAACATGCTTTACTGAAAATAAAGCAAATTAAGAGGAAGACGCTGGGGTTGCACCTGGCTTCTATGGCTGCCTAGCGTTTATGTGGGTTCTGGGAATCCAAAATCCACCCTCCTGTGCAAGGCAACTGCTTTACTCCCCCCCTGCCATCTCACCATCCCTTCCTGCCCCCCAATTTGGCTTTTCTATACTATGTTCATATGTAATTTTAATCAAAACAAAAATTAAGAGGAAGAAGGATCACTGTTGAGTTCAAGGCCAGCCTGGGACTACAGAGAGAGTTCCAGATCAGCCTGGGCTAGAGTAAGACCCTACCTCAAAAAAAGGGCGGGGGGTGATGGTGACAGAGAGATGCCTCAGAGGTTAAAGGTGTTTACTTGCAAAGTCTGACAGCCCAGGTTCGATTCCCCCAGTTCCCACATAAATCCAGATGCACAAAGTGGCACATGCATCTGGCGTTTGTTTGTGGTGGCAGGAAGCCCTGGCATGTCCATACTCTCTCTTCTACTCTCTTTCTCGCTCTCAAATAAATAATATATTTTTCAAAAAAATTAGGGTTGGGGAGATGGCTCAATGGGTAAAGACGCTTGCTGTGCAGGCGTGGGGTCCCCAGCGCCACATAAAATGCCAGGAATGGTGGCACGTACCTCTAATTCTCAGGGAGGCAAAGATAGGCAGATCCCAGGACTTACTAGCTAGTTAGTCCATATGAATTAGAGACACTGTCTCAAAAATAAGGTGTGGGTGACTAAGGAGGGTGCTAGATGTCAACCTCTGTCACCCACAAACACATGAGCACCTGTACACACATGGGAGGCAGGTGAACATGGGGCATAGTTTAGCCACCTGGTACATAGCTTGTCTGAGCAGTAAAAACCCGTCTTCTAAACAGTGCACCGAGCAACCTGTGGGCGCTCTGGGACCCACCTGAACTGAGCTGCAGGTGCACCCAGCTCCACACAAGCAACGGTTTTCTCCTCCCCTTGGCGACCATTCTTAGTGATCAGCACCCATTGAAATATCTTCTTAGATCAGAGATAGGAACAGCAGGGGGAATCCAGTCCGGACCGGTTTGGGTGCACGTGCAATAAGGCAAACTGAGTCATCTAAGCGACCTTTCAGCGAGAAAGTTTCTCGTGTGAGCCTATGTATACATGTGATTAAGGTCAGATGCAGCATGAGAAGAAACATGCATAGTATAGAAATTTATATAACCCAAATCTGTCAATCAAGCGAGCAGATCCAACCTATGTCCCTAGAAACAATCTATCTCCGCCCTGAAATCCTAAAAAGAGAAACTGAGCTAGGTCCTGGGGTCTTGACCCTCTCCTCTCTAGTGGCCTCTGTCACGTTAGCAACGCAGTCAAACCTTAACATCTATGGCTTTGCTCTTTTTCAAAAAATTTATTTATTTGTAAGCAGAGAGAAGACGAGAGAGAGAGAGACAGAGAGAGAGAGAGAGAGAGAGAGAGAGAGAGAGAGAGAGGACACATCAGGGCCTCTAGCCACTGCAAACAAACTCAGATGCACCTGGCTTTATGTGGGTACTGGGGAATTGAACTAGGTTGTTAGGCTTTGCAGGCAAGTGCCTTAACCACTGAGCCATCTCCTTCAGCCCCAGCTTTGCTCTTAATAAGGTGTCTTGCTGCCTAACTGCTCTTGTGTGTGTCTCTTCAATTCTTTGAGCAAGATACCAAGATCCTGGAAATATTAAGAGGCCACTGGTAACACATGTGCACCCACACATGTACAAACATACGCACACACAACAGGCATATCTGTACATACATCCACGAGCAAAGGAAAACACAATATTTTAAACCTTGTAAAAAGAATGACTCTACTATTCCAGGTGTCACTGTCATTGACTTCATTCACTCTGGATCCAAGATGCTTTTCGAATGCTTGGAAGTGTCAACTACCGATATCCTGAGGATATCTTCCTTTCATTACAAACAATAGCTGGCACCCATGTCCTCAGGGAGCCATGTAGTCCTATCTCTCCTTGGATATGAGACTCCTAGAGTCAGTGGGCTTTTCCACGCATCATCTAAGGTGTCTGGCTAACATGCAGCAGCAGAAGCAAACTAACAGGGATTCTGGAAAGTTCCATCTCATCTTGCTTGACTCTCATTCACATGGTTCATAGAGAGGTACCACAGCTAAAACTAAGATGAGGGCTGGAGAGATGGCTCAGCAGGTAAAGGTGCTTGACAGCCTGGGTTCAATTCCCCAGTGCCCAAGTAAAGCCGAATGCACAAAGTGGCACATGCTTCTGGCATACTCACTCTCTGTCTGCCTCTTTATCTCTGTCTCTCTCAAATCAATAAAATATTTAAAAACTAAGATGAGGGAAAAATAATGTTCCAAGGGATTTAAGGTTTATACCATCTCAAATACAAATAGCAGTGTGCACAGGAGGGTGGTGAGTTGTTTGAGTTGGCGAGGGTTCCTCCATGATGTATGGCTCTTATAAATGAATTCCCAGAGTCACAGAATACTGACTGGATCTGAGGGAACCTTAAAAATAATTCAGGTCCTCCATCTCACTAATTTGGAAACAGGCTGACAAAATCATAAAGGCCTTATGTGGTCACTTCTAGTTGGGCACAGACCAGCAGTGGGCTCAACTCATGTCTAATTTAAAAGTGTGTTGAATCACACAAATGACACCAGAAGCCCCACTTTCACCAGTAACAGGACTCGTTATTTAACCATTAGGAGATTCCATTACAGGCTAAGTGTGGGAAAAGCTCTTAACCACACAAGCTACAATGTTTTCCCATCAAGGATCAATGCTCAGAAGAGAACTTAATGAGAAGTGCAAATTACCAAACGTGTGCTATTTACACTAAAACTCATCTGTTGTATTTGTGACTTAAAGAGGTTCTTATCTTGTGCTTAAACCTTATTTGCCTAGTGTTTCACCACCTGGTGCACTCAGCTCTCCCTCTAATTAAGGTGTTTTTGTTTTGTTTTGGTTTTTGGTTTGTTTGCACATTCTCCTTTCAATTCTTCAAATACTATTATCACAACAGCAACCAAGAGCCTATACCTCCTCGTGTTGAGGAAGGTTCATTCAATTGCATTTTTTAAAAATTTTGGTTGCATGTTCATGGGTGTGAATGTAGACATGTATGTGCCATGACATACATATTGAGGTCAGAGGACACGGTTGAGGGTCTGTGCTCACGTTCCACCTTGTTTTTGAGACAGGGTCTCTCTTTCTGTTTGCAGCCATGCGTGCCGAGGTAGTTGGCTCATAGGTTTTGGGATCTCCCTGTCTCATCTCCCTTCTCTCTGTAGGTGCCCTGGGGTTCCTGACACCCGTGCTATGCATATGACTTTATGTGGGTTCTGGGGAGTCTGAATTCAAGTCATCAGGCTTGAGCAGCAAGTGCTTTACTCACTGAGCCATCTCCCAAGTCCCTCATTTAATTCCACTTAAAAATATTTTTATCCCTGCTTTTATATCCATAAATGAAACTTTCCTTAATTCACAGTAGCATCCGGATTTTAATAACTCATGGCCGTTCATCACAGACATTTTCAATGTCTAAATATATCACAGCTACTGGTTCCTCCAACCACATAACAGTTTGTTCCCTCATAGAATATTAATTAACTCATCAGACATGAGCTCCTTTTACATGTTTGTTTGCTACTGCTTAAAAGCTGAGTGAGCCTATATTTTAAAATTCCTATTAATATTTTATAGACAGATATTATAAAATCTCCAAATAAACACCTCTAAGCCTACCACACAAATAAACATTAGGTCCTCTTGACCAACACCATTGAGAGTAACTGAGTTCTTCCTGGATCCCATCCTCCAGGGTTTTTCTTCTCTAAAAAGCTATTTTTGCATTTCAACACAGTTCTGACATGTTCTGTGTGTCCACAGCATTGCATGGTTTGAGTGTGGAATGTTCCCTCCCAGATGTGCCATGACTGGGAGCTTAGCTGTTAACTCATGGACTTCGGGAAATTGATTGGATCCTCAGGGCTCTGACCTCATCAGTAAATTAATTCCTTGAATTCATGAGCTGATGATATTATTGAGAAGTGGAGCCTAGTTAAAGGAAGCAGGTCACTGAGTGTATGCCTTTGAGGTTAACATGTCCCCACCCCTTCCTGTTCGCCTCTCCGCTTCCTGGCTGGCAGGAGGTGAGAGGCTTTATTTCACTGTGCCCTTGCCCTTCACCATGATGAACTAATAGCTCTGAAACTCACTCTCTTGATGACTGTTTCAGTTATTCTGTCACAGCAACGGAAGGTCTGGCCAACACAAATACACGGCTTCAAAGTGCTTGCTTTTGAGTTTTAGAAACATGGTAGTTTACAGTTCATGGTGAGTGTAAAGTGTCTCCTATGGCCTCTTACTTAGTGGAGCTGTCATGGTTTGATCCAGGTGTCCCCCACAAACAAATGAATGTGTTCTGGGTAATCGATCCTCAGCTGATGGCAGTTTGGATTTTACAACCTCGATGGAGCTGTGTTGTTGGAGGTGGGCTTTTGGGGGTTATAAGTCAGCTTCCCCTTGCCAGTGTTTGGCACACCTCCCTGCCGCTGTTTCCAGTGCTATGGCAGAGGTGATGTCCACCCCTCTGCTCATGCCATCGTTTTCCCTGCCAGGATGGAGTCTCCTCTCAAGTCCGTAAGCCAAATAAACCCATTCCTCCACAAGCCACTTTTCCTTGGGTTCTTTCTGCACTAGAAAGCTGACCGCAACAGGAGCCTTGGGGAGGTGGAGCCTTGCTGGAGGAGGTGTGTCGCTGGGGATGGCTATTGAAGTTTGTTAGTCCAGACCCACTGTGTGTTCAGAGCTAGCTCACTCAGATGGCTTTCTTGCTGCTGCTATGACAGGATGTGACTCTCAGCTGCCTGCTCTGCCATGCTTTTTCCCACCATGAAGAAACTGTAAGCCTAAATCAACCCTTTCCTTCCATCAGCTGCTTCTGGTCAGGTGTTTTGTTCCAGCAATGAGAAGGAAGTTCCACATGGTCTTCGGCAAGTTCTTCTATTGAGCATGTCTGTGTTGTTGCATATAGGCGTTGGTGCTTCACCTTTGCTATTGTGGAGCATTATTCTACTGTAAGCACGCACCTGTTTGCCTGTTCGTTCATATCCATTGAGATGATTTCCAGGTTGTTCCTGGTGTGAGCAGCATTATCACGAATATCCTCTCTTTAATAAATTGCAAAATGTGTTCTAGTATGCAGCCAACATAGAATTGTTGAATCAAAAGAATTAAGGATAGGCTGCTTCATAGGACAATGCCAAATTTATTTTCCAAAGTGCTGGTACCAAATCACACCCCATTGTATGGGGTTCTGTTTCCTCATACAGATCATTGCCAGGGTTTTGGTAATGTCAGATTTAATTTTTGGCAACTTGGTGGGAGTTCAGTAGCATGTCATCGTGATCCTAATTTCTATTCTCCCTGTTGCTAATGAGGCTGAGTGTGTTTTCGTGTTTTCAGATCGTCTACCAGCTGGCTCCTAATAATTTTAGGCAATTCATTTTGCAGCACTGCATATCAGAATATTCAGCAATGTCCCCCACCCCACCCCCAAATTTTTTTATTTTGCTTAAAAGGATGGAAAATGCATGAAGAAACACTGGGCTCAGAGTTGCTACTTGCCTTTGTGTGTAAGTGAGACGCAATTGATTCTGCAACAACCCAAATCCCTCCCCACTGAACAGCACAGCAGACTGTGGGCTCCGGGATCTGAGCCCAGCTCAAAAGCTGGCCAGACAGAGTCTAAGGGAATCAACGCCATAGCTCTTGCCAGGAACTGGTTCAGGAGTGGAGATAAAAACCAAGTCTGTCTAAAGAAATACAAAGAGAAGGCTACTGATATTTCTTCCCAGAAAAAGAAATCCTCCGTTGTAATCCCAGGTAACTATGGGAAGCCAGGATCTACCTGACACTCGATGTGAAAGGGAAGCATATAGATTTACTTAGTTCTATCAGCCACACTGGGCTCAGGAAGAGACCCAGTCATCGAATGAAGTTCACTGTGTGGTGGGCAGAGCTGACAGATAGGTCTTTGACCTATCTTGCTCTATCTCTGAGTAGGGATATATTACAACCAATAAATTTCTTTGTTGTTTATGTCTATATGGACCTGGTTTTCTTTGACCTCAACCCAAAACATCTTCATACAAGTTAACACAACCAAAATCACGAGCCACCAGTAGCATTCTGGGCCCTTGTATAGAGTTGAGTCCTAGCAAAAGGCAGACACTTGACAAATCTGAGAGTCCCTTCGTACCATCACATTGGAGGGTAGGTGAGTGATGTGAGGCAGAAGTCAGGTATCAGGGATGCTACTTGGGCATCTGGGGTTGCCATTTGCAGGCTTTGCAGCAGGGCAGGGTTTCTGACTCACCCTCATTTAGAAAGAATGAAAATCGTACTATGAAATCAGATTCATCCTAACACTAATCACTGAGCCTTTGCTCCCGACAAAGCCACCAGCTCCAATGGCCAGTAAAATGCTCAGCTGAAGATCTATTAAAGGGAATCAGCACCCAGCACTGGCCAAGCCCGTGTGTCCCCAAATCAAACAACGTTGACATTCCAGGGAGCATCTGGTGAGCGGGAATTCACTGAGCCTGAACACCCTCCTTTAACAACTGTGCAACCACAGAACAAGAGCCCGTGTGGCTTTGATACCAAGGCTTAAATTTCAGTCCACTGAAATATACCTAATCACAGCCTATAAATGTAATCTAGGGCACTGGTTCAGTGGGCAAAGTACTTGCCGTGCAAGTACTGAGGGCCTGAGTTCAGATCCTCAGAACCCATATAAGTGCTGGGCATGGCGAAATGCACTTGCAATCCCAGCACAGAGGAGGTAGTGACACTCAGATCCCTCAGGCCAGCTGGCTAGCTAGCCAAGCTGAATCAGCCACCTCTGGGTTCAGTGAGAGATCTTGTCTCAATAAATAAGATAGAAAGTGATTGATTGAGACACCTGACTTCAACCTCTGGTCTTCACATGTGCAAGATACATATGCATGCACATGTACCCCCCTCATAATACACTAAAAAAAACTCACAACTTTTGCAACTAATTTAAATATTAATTAATTAGAGGCAAATAGAGTGAATGGGCATGCCAGGGCCTCCAGCTACTGCAAAGGAACTCCAGACACATGTACCACCCTGTATATCTGGCTTTACGTGGGTACTGGAGAATCGAACCAGAGTCCTTCTGCTTTGCAGGCAAAGCCTTAACCACTAAGCCATATCTCCAGCCCTAAGGAAAGGTTTTTAAAAGGTGGCACAAAGTAAATTATTTTCTTCCTGGAAAACACATGGCACTTAAAATCGAACCATTTCAAATGACGAAGGCACTTAAAGCTTTGGTCACCCTTTGCCTTTGGAAAGGACCATGGATTCTGCTCTCACAGGTCATATTTGCTCTTGTGGCCGCCTGAGCCTGCGGTTGGAGAGAGAGAAGCTGAAGCTGTAGTCCGCAAGAATCCACCAGCAAACTGAGCGAGCCAACAGTCAAATGCTCCTAACTCCCTACTTCCCATCTCTTGTCACTCCCCCAGTTCAAGGTCATGCTCATCCTGCAACAAGAGTCTTGCAATAGTGTCCACAAGGGTCCCATCTTCCTCCTCTACGTCCCTCTACCCATGCCCAGCTAGATTGAACTTTCAGAATGAGTTCCTATTAGAATTAGATCAAAATGTAATCTCCTCACCTAGAAGAGCATGACCCCAGGTGATGTGGCCTCTGGCTCTCTTTCTGGCCACACCTTCCTACCACTGTCTGCCTTGTCAAGGGACTCCTGTGATGCTGATGTTCCTATCATCCCACCACAGGGCCTTGGCACTGGCTGTTGTCACCCCCTGGCATGCTGTCCTTCAGATGTGAGGAGTCCAGTCTCTCTTCTATCAGAGTTTTTGTCAGTGTCATCTCTTCAGAAGTACCTTCCTGACTCCTTCCCAACTCAGCCTAACCTCCCCAAATCATGGTTGATCACCTTTCTTAATTTTCTTCTGTCAGTTATAATGAATGGATATTATCTGCATCTGGAAATTTGCTTGCTCTCTGATACCCTAGGATATAAGTCTCTTGCAGGCAGGGACTTTGTCTCATCAACTGGTAAATCCTTTAGCCCAGGCCTTATTAAATAGTTGTTGAATGAATGAATGTATCTACTGTATGTATATAGAAGTATGAACTTCAAACCTGGGAATTACAAAATTCAAACAAATCATTTCTTCTTCAAATAAAATGATTAGATGACCGCATGAAGCAGGATGTTGGATACTTCCCCTCCCTCCTCTCATTTCCAGAACTTAGGACATCATCTAACCACAAACAAACCCAGTGACTATCACAGTTCCACTTTACCAAAGCTATTAAGGACCCAAATACATCTAATTAATATGAAGCATATGGACCCTGCCCTGCTCAGCTACCCTGCATAACAGCCCCTGAACTCAGTGCAAAAGAAACACAGATCAAAGCTCAGATAGCTTTAATCTATGAACAAAGCCCCACTTTAAATGAACAGATGCTTTTGCACTATTTATCAGATACCCTATTATCACCTTTATCTGAACTTGCTAATTTTTTAATCTTAGCTTTTGTGCATAGTAAGAAATAAACAAGGCAGGGCAAGAGTATGAATAAAATGCTGCATCTGTTTCAGGAAGAATTTTTTGAAGAGTCTCTGGAGATAATGTTCCTCAGGCTGCAGAGATGGCTCTTCAGTTAGTTGTGAGGGCCTGAGGGGTCCTGAAACTCCAGATCCCACATAAACAGCCGGGAATGTAATCCCAGTCCAGAAAAGAGGAGCACAGACCAGGAAATTACCCAGGCTTGTGAAAACAGCAAGCTGCAGTATTAAATAAGAGACTCCAGGCTGGGGAGATGACTGAGTGGTTAAAGGACTTGCTTGCAAAACCTGCCAGCCCAAGTTTGATCCCCAATATCCATGTAAAGCCAGATGCATAAAGTGGCTCATGCATCTGGAGTTGGATTACAGTGGCAGGAGGCCCTGGCATGCCCAGTCTCTCTCCCCCCCCCTCTTCCCTTACAAATAAGTAAATAAAAATATTTTACAAAAGCAGCTCTAGTTCTATTGTAGCCAAAGGAGTGTGAGCTCACTGCCCCCCCCTCCCCTGCATTCACTGTTAACATCCTACTGATGTTTGTCCACCAGGTGGCCAATCTCATTGCATGAAGTGGAAAACTGTCAGGGCTCCGAAGAAGTTCTGTGAGATTAGGAAGAGACAAGGCTGGAGAATACCTGGGGAGAATATCTGAAACCTATTGTAAATCTGTAAACTGCTAGGTGATGGGAACTGGCATGTGTAATGCCACATACCTACTCTGTACTGACTATAAAACCCCTTGTCAACTGGGGTGCAGGGCCCAAGACCTTTTTCCTGAGCTTGGAGCCCCCGGGCCCAGGTTTAGAATAAAACTTCACTCTCCTCTTGCCAAAGTGGCTCTGTCTTTTGTCACTGGGTATTTCTACAACAGTTCAAGTTGAGAATTAATTTGAGTGATGGAGTGGGACACCTCAAGTGAGTGTCCTTGTCACAAGCAAGCACATGGGGAACTGTAAGGGCACATACATGTGCACACACACACACACACAATCACATTATACAAACACATACACACAAGCAAAAACTAAAGACAAAGAAACCTTAAAGGCTTTCTGTAAATACAAAATAATAATGTGCAAAAATGATAATATCTATACTAGCACTTACATATTTGGCACCAAATCCCTAGAGGAACTCTGAATGGGAATCGGCCCCAGAGATTGGCTGGAAGATGTGCACAGCTCTCACGCCAGCTGAACTGATCAATCCATTTTCTGTCCTCAGTTCCCTACCTCTGTCTCTGTGTGTTCTTCCAGGACCCCTCGTCAACCACAAATGTCCAAGTTCCACTCAAATTGTGCCAAATTCTTTTACACTTTTCCCAGTTCTTTAGACCTTGTCCTTCCTTGATTCCTGGTGAAAATTTTACAATTTTCAAAGTATTTTGACATAATAAGTACAGAGGGAAAGACAAGTATCATTCCAAGTACAGATGAAGAAAGGGTTTTCCTGGGTGAAGAAATTAGAGAGAAAGCCCCTGGCCTTCCACTGCCCTTCCTGTCCGCATCCAGCAACGCTGCGATATTGGCTTTGTCTCTGATTAGGTTACAAGTTACGACAAGAGAGAAAGCATGTGCCTCAGTGCTGGCCACAAAGTAATTACTTTCAACTGTTTGTCGACAGGGCTGGTAGCAAGAGCCCCGGAAATTAGATTGTTGTTGAGACTCGCTATGATTGGTGGTGAGTCACCAGGGCACAGATTTTTGATTCATGGAAAACCAGGATATTGGGGTGAAAGCAGGCATTAACTAGCTCACTGATCCTGTGATCCACAAACAACACGCTCACAGACATCACTTCTCCTGGGCTGATGTTTCTGCTGGAATGCAATTCTATAGAGAGGTATCAAGTTGTCCAAGCCCCAACTCACCCAGATAATGTGATGGAGGGACTGTTGGGACCCGGTGGGACTTAATCCTTGTATACCAGACCATACTTCTGCTCACATAGGGGATGGATCTTTGCTTTGTGACAGTCTACCCCACCCAAGGGTTCAGGTCACCATGTTCATAGGACGGGCACACAGGAAGATGGAGAGGAAGTGGTGAAGGAGCCGCTGAGTCTGTGCTCTGTACTGACTGCTGTACCAGCAAGTCCTTTGAGGTCATGTATGGTGGCATACCTATCAGATTCCCACAGCTACAGTACCTAGAGGCAGGCACACACTGCATGACTGAAAGCAGCAGAAATCTGTCCTCTGACAGTTCTAGGAGAATTAAAGGGTCACCAGGATCCCCCTCTCTGTGTCTCTGTGTAAGGAAGGGTTCTTGCTTGCTTCCTCTAGATTCCAGAGTTTACTAGCAATCCTTGGGATGGGCTCAGAGACACGTCACTCCAAGCACACGGTCACTTTCTCTCTGTGTGTCTTCATGCCGTCTTTCCAACATCCTCACTTTTGCATGTGTATGTGTGCATGGTATACGGGTGTGTGCTCGTTCAAATGTGGATTGTATATGTATATGTGTGCATGGTATATGTGTGCTCATTCATATGTAGATTGTACATGTATATTGTGCTCATTCATATGTGGATTGTACATGTGTATATGTGCATGGTATAAGTGTGTGTGCTTGTCATATGTGGATTGTACATGCATATGTGTGCATGGTATACATGTGTGTATTTGTTCATATGTGGATTGTACATGTATATGTGTGCATGGTATACATGTGTGTGCTTGTCATATGTGGATTGTACATATATATGTGTGCATGGTATACATGTGTGTGCTTGTTCATATGTGGATTGTACATGTATATGTGTGCA
>PVHP010050959.1:0-11624 GCA_004024765.1 Zapus hudsonius | reverse complement strand
TGTCTCAGCAACTTTAAAATATGCAATTAACTGATATCAATCTTGGTTTTGTTACGGCACTACAAGCCATCAAACGTTATTCCTTGGATTCCCACCTCGGTTCCCACTCACTCTCCTCCCTCTGCCTCTGGACTCATACTTTCAGCGTCTGAAGATCCTAATTCTACACTTCACTGAGGATTTTACTTTAGTATGTGAAACTTTACTACTTTAAAATAGGCTATGTATAGTCAAATGAATGTTTTAGCTAGTGTTGGAAGTTTGGGATATTTGGAGCGGATATGTTACTGCCTAGAATTCCAGGGCAGGTTCCTGGTGGAGATTTTGCCTCCCTGTCAGAGCCCCCCAGCGTGGACAGTTCAGAGCAGGTGGATGGACAAGGCCCTGCCTCTCAGAGCCTCCTAGTGGTGCAGCCACCAGGAGGCTTCATGGGGTCCTAGGGATGGAGAGACAGCTGGTCTGCTGGAGGAAGCTCCAGTGTAAAGCCCTGGTCCTTGCTGGGTGTGTGGGCTGCACCACCCATTTTTCTTTCTTTCAGGGGCTGTGGGAGGGTCGTTGGACTGAAGGACTTCTTCCTTAGGCCAGGCTTCACCACTGCAAGCCAGCTGTGTGTGCTTCCTTGGAATGGAACCCCCAGCTGAAGCCTACATGACTCAGCTCAGGAGCTTCATGGAGAAGGGCCCAGTGCACCTCAGCTTCTTCTCCCGGTGGGAGACTGTAAGTGTGCTGACCTTGAACTCTCCAACGTCAGATCAAGGCTTTCCAGGCAGGAGATGAGCCACAGCTGCTGCTAGTGATGGCGGTCTGTGTGTGTGTGTGGGGGGGGGGGTCTCCTCCCTTCCCCAGCTATGGTGTGGAACCTTTAGGAGCTGGAGCCTGGCGGGGTGGCCCTTGGGGTGTTCTAGTGAGCCCCCATTTCCTGTTCCAACTCTGCTTTCTGCTTCTGTGTGCCTTCCTGGCGTTGGTGAAAGTCTCCCTTGAAACTAAGCCAAATGACATCATGTTCCTTCCCTAAGTGGCTTCTGGTCACAGCAAAGAGGAAGTCCCCAATACAGTCAGTACTCTGAGTTCTGATCAAAGCAACTGCAATTTGATGGAAGTGCAAATAAATCAAAATCTAATGTGGGAGAATATCTTTTATTTTGACAGCCATATTTCAGCCAATCACCAGCAGATGAGCTCCAGCCAATCATAGGTAGACAATGATGGATCATACGATGGCCGAATCTCATCAATACCCAGCTTCTTGGCTTCTATGTTTGACCCACCAGAGCCTAGATTGCTCTAAGTCTAACAGTCTCTCTAGGGGAGAACCCTATGGAGTTTCCAGTGTATAAAATACATGGTTGAAAGCCGGGCATGGTAGCGCACGCCTTTAATCTCAGCACTCGGGAGGCAGAGGTAGGAGGATCGCAGTGAGTTCAAGGCCACCCTGAGACTACAGAGTGAATTTCAGGTCAGCCTGGGCTAGAGCGAGACCCTACCTCGAAAAACTAAAAAAAAAAAATAATAAAATAAAATATATGGTTGAAATAAATAATATAACTCTACTTGAGAGAAGGGTAGAGGATACAGGCACTTGGTCTGGCATTGCTTATGTTTTGTTATTTATGGGAATTAAGATTTTTTTCTGATTTATAGAGAGAAACATAAATAAATGAACTTACTCAGAATGACATCTCTCTGAACAACTGGTGACATCATTGTGGTTTGTGCTTTCTTATTTTTCTATTTGTTAAATAAGTCTAAACACATGCCCGGTTCACTTACAAAAATGGTTCTTATCAGCATTTTCTAGTTCCTTTTGAAAACCTGAAACCAGCCTTTTCTATGCCATAAATAATATGGAGAGAAAGAAGCAGAAAGACAAATATAAAATATTCCTTCCTCTGTTAGGTTTATATGCCAGGTGTGTGGCATTGCTTCTTGCCGTGGGTCATCTTGTCCCTGATGGTATCTTGGGCAAGGTCTGGAGAGAAGCCGGGAAGTGTCAGGTAGAGGAATTCTGCCAAACACCCTTTAAGGAGCAGGAGCGCTTTCCTTGACAAGGAAGAATCTTATTTCTTTATGTCAGTTTATAGCAGATAAGAGATGTTGCCTTGACGTGATAGCACAGCTCACTCTAGAAAGGAAACCTAATCCCTCTCCTCCTTGGGATCTTATCTAAGCGTAGCCAAAGCAGGCAGACGGATACGTAAAAGAAAAATCAAAAGTTATAAGCACTATAGGAAAACTAGACTAAGACACTTCAGATCAGCCTGAGTAGGGTAAGATGTTATAAAGTGATGTCACAAAACGCCCAAATCAAGGAAGGTAGGGACACCGTGTGGGTTTTGTCGAGACGGCACGTCACAAAGGTCCACTCCTGAGGCAGAAGCAGGCCTCAGCAAATCATGCCTTCTGGATAAAGCTGAAACAGGAGGGACAGAGGGGGCATGAAGCCAGGAGGGAGCCCAAGACCGAATGAATGTGTCCTGGTAGGATTTATTATAAATGTGATGAGAAACTGTTACAGCATTTTAAAACAGAATGACAGGACGTGTGTGTGTGTGTGTGTGTGTGTGTGTGTGTGTGTATGTGTGTGTATGTGTGTATGTGTGTATGTGTGTATGCGTGTGTGTATATGTGTGTATGTGTGTATGTGTGTGTATGTGTGTATATGTGTGTATGTGTGTGTGTATATGTGTGTGTACGTGTGTGTATGTGTGTATGTGTATATGTGTGTGTATGTGTATGTGTGTGTATGTGTATGTGTGTATATGTGTGTCTGTGTGTAAGTGTGTGTGTGTGTGTGTGTGTGTGTGTGTGTAGAAGAAGCACTTCAGGGAAGCAAAACTGAAGGTCACAGTACCAATTAAAAACTTGGTGCATTGCCCCCGGTTTAAGGAGAGGGTGACAGGGCACCAGTTGGTGGCAACCGAAAAGTCATAATGGCCAGATCTGGAATTCACTTTGAAGGGGAAGCCAAGGCGACCTGAGGATTAATGAGTCAGAGGAAAGATAAGGCCGAGGTTTGGCAGCTGGAGGGAACTTTTACTGGATTGGAGGCAAGAGGAATTAGTAAGGACAGTGAGATGTCTGGCGGACACACAGATGAGGCTGGACAGCGCTGGGGAGTACTTGGACCTGAGCAGAGGTCAGCGCCGGAGATGGGGACCCAGCGATCAACCAGAGGTGAGTGTCGGCTTCAGAGAAACAAGCGTGCAAAATCGGATAGAAATACGTCCCCTTAAAATAAGGCTATTTGTGACTCATAATAATAATAGCAACAACAATAATAAAATTATACTTTGGGGACAGGAGGGCTTAGTTGGCATATGCAAAATCTTACCATGTCAAACACATGGGGAGCTTCAAGGTGTATTGTAGCTCAGTTGCAGACAAAGGGTGTTATTACGACCTTTCTCCCCTCTAGTGGGTGTTTCTCACTTCTTCCAAAAAGAACACATTTCACACGCCATCATTTCCACTCAACTCTATGAAAATAGAAGAAAGGACAGGCGGGGGGGTGGCGGTTGAAATGCACGCACTTTAGGAAAGGCGGGAAAGCAGAGAGCAATTTTCCCTTGAAAAGACCAATTTCCACCTGCAGCACTTATGTGCATTCGATAATTTCCATTTTTACCACGTGCAAGACTGAGGTCACCCGTTTTCAAAGGAGACGACGGATAACTCAGCGTCCAGGGAGGCCAGCAGAGGGGACACTGCACGCAGAAGCTTAACCAGCCATGTTTGTCCCCTGGTTTGCTTGTATTATCATTTCAAATGGGATCCAGCTTTCACAAGGGTACTTTGGCTGAGCTTCCATGGGAGGGACAGATAAGCCCGTGTTTGGGGGAGATTCGGATTGTCTTCATTTCTGGAATTTTAAAAAAAATTTTCTGCCATGTCTGGGTTTTGTGATGCACCTGCAGCAAGTCTAGTTCAAGGAGAGACAGATGAGCAACTCTTATTGACAGCGATACATCCAAGGGTTTGAGTTCAAATCCTCAGCAGCCATACGAAAAGCCGAGCTGCACAGCCCACCCTAGAAATTTCAGCAATGGGGAGGCTCTCTGGACAGGAGATTTAGCTGAATTGGTGAGACACCAACTCAAAAATAAAGTGGAGAGTCATCGAGGAGGTCACTAGACATTGACTTCGGGCCTAACCACACACACACACACACACACACACACACACACACACACACACACACACACACACACGCAGAAATATTAGGAGACTTAGCTAAAGACAATGCCTTTATTTTTAATGGCCTCCCTCCCCAACCACTTTAACTACCTAATTCTACAGAAAAATTTCCAAATTTAAACGTCCAAGGGACGGCCCTATATTAAATAATTTCATTTTTTTCCAGGGACAAGGGCAGGTGCCGGCTCTGATGTCTGCATTTTGAGACATATTGAAATTCTTCCTTAGTGAACTGATACAGGCCATGTAAGTACATCATCCTGTAATTTCACTGTGACTTCTTAAAAGAAAACTGGTCTTCCTCTGGGTAAACTGGACCAGCCTCGCAAAACAGATTATTTTCACCTTCTCCTCTGGCCTGGAATGTTCCAGTCAACAGGTGGGTTCAAGTGTGAGGACCAATAGTGTGATATGTTCTCTTAGCCATCGCCTCTCTCTCTTTGAAGATTTCATATTATATACTCTTTCTGTCCTTCACTTCAGCTTAAAAGCAATGTGTAGATGGAATAAATCTTAATCAAACTAAAATTAACTCCACGGTAATTAAAGCAGATGGGAAAATGAAAATGGTTGCCCGTCGAAGAACTCTTTATATCCTGGAAACCATAATACAGAGTCTATTTTCCAATCATGACCACCCAAAGGAGATGAATTCCAAGTATTTTGACAATGAATTCTCTTTTTATTGGGGGCTTGCTTATGAATCACCAAGTGAATAATGCTGACATTTTTAATAAAAACGCTGAACAGATATTTGGATAGAAATGATTAAATCATTCATAGGCTTCCTTTTGCATGGGTTTTGCTAATTTCACATGACAGCTGAAGGCCTCTGAAAAGAATGTCTTTGTAATTTAACATTCTGGCAGCGACATTTATTACGAGTCTTTCAACAGTAACTCATTTATATTGAACATGGTTGGGGCTAGTGTTTTAATGTGTCTTTTTAAAAAAATATTTTATTTATTCATTTTCAAGGAGAGAGAGAGAGAGAGAGAGAGAGAGAGAGAGAGAGAGAGAGAGAGAGAGAGAGAGAGAGAGCACCAGGGTCACCACCTTGTGGCTCTGGCTTATGTGGGTCCTGGGGAATTGAACCCGGGGCCTCAGGCACTGGAGGCAAGTGCCTTAACTGCTGAGCCATCTCTCCAGCCCTTAATGTGTCTTTTAACTTATTTCAGGACAAATGAGTGCTGGAGAGCCAATGGAAGCAGAGCCTCTGTGCACTGGCTGCTTGAATTGAGCTCCTCAAAGGGCCTGTGGCCTCCACTCACAAGGAATATGTAGCAGGACAATTTCCCAAATATCTCCACTCTGGGCTTCATTTTCTCTCCTAGATTTCTTCCTTTCTTACCATGGAACACTTTGCTCTTCTCGAATTTCTGGTAGGTTATCTGTTCCTAATTATGAAGCATCATGCGTTAAATATTTAAATAAATTATACTAAGTTATTCAGGGAGGAGATGTGAACCGAGTTCACACAAATTCGCCTGAACCCAACAGAAAAGAAAATATTTAAAAATTCAAACATGGAAGGAAAGACAAGAAGACAGAAATTCACCAGTTTGGAATCAATTTTATTATTTACTTTTCTTATTTAATCTAAAAGCATTAACCCAACTGTCATGCTGAAAAGCTACTCGGGTCAATTCTCCTTAGTTCTGGTAAATCTGATTTTTCTTATTTTTGACTACTGGATAGTTTTTATCATCTCCAAAGATGCACTTAGGCTACACTGGTTGTTCACAGAACCATCATGGCTTCACCTTTGGGATTTCTCTTTACTGTTTTCTTGTTTGTCCACCCACTCAGTCGTGTGGGCAGCCCACTACTTCTGGGTGTCTGTACCCATGGGATCTCTTTCTCATTTCCATAAAGGACACTATAGAGATAGTCCTCAGAAATTTGTACATTTTGGGCTGGAGAGATGGCTCAGCGGTTAAGGCACTTGCCTCCAGTGCCTAAGGCCCCTGGTTCATTTCCCCAGGACCCACATAAGCCAGACCCACAAGGTGGTGGCCCTGGTGCTCTCTCTCTCTCTCTCTCTCTCTCTCTCTCTCTCTCTCACTCTCTGTATCTCTCTGCTTGAAAATGAATAAATGAAATATTTTAAAAAAAGAAATTTGTACATTTCATTTAATTATATGGCCCCCCAAACCATTCCGTCTTCATGAAGAGCCTATTCCATATTCCAAGTTGCTGACAAAATATTTTTCAACAATTCTACATTTGGATATTTATGTGGCTTACAGCATTTTGGTATTATGAATTTTACTGCTCTGTATAACTTTGTGTAGGTTGTTTTTATGCTATTGGGGTCAGCTTTATGACCAATTTCCGGATAGACATCAGAAACTAAGCCCATCTGTATAATTATCACGTTTTCAAATGCCTTCATAAAGCTTTTATAATTTAAGTAATTGTGCATTGTAATAACCAAGCCTGTCCCCATGTCAATTATGATAAATTGTATTATTTTACTGATTTTAAAGATGACAAGTATCTGTGTAATTGAAATTTACATTTCTCTAAGACAGAATATCTTTTAAATATGTCTTCTATAGGCAATTCAAAATACTTCTGTCCAATTGTTGACCCTTAAACCATGAAGGATTAATTCTAAACAATAAAAGAATTATTCAAATGGTTTCTCGAGTGTATGTATTTTCTGAAACTTATGGTCACATATGTAATTTGCAAAGGTATCTAATCTAGTAATCTGAAAGGTTAAGTTTGTGGATTCTGCCGGAGCTCTGCAAATCACTCAGTGCCATTTGTATTGCTGGGTAGAGCCAAAGAACGTTAGGAGTCGATCTATATTCAAATTTAGAGCTCTCCCCAATATGAAATATTCATATTGCAAATAAATGCTCTTTGGGGAGACTAAGCCATTAATACATTATCTCTTTTAGATGGGCAATAAAACATCCGTGTTCCAGGAACTGCATACAAATTAAGAGGTATAAATATATTAATATGAAATTTGAGTAATTGTATGACTGGTAAAATTCTAGCTGCAATAAATAAATGCAATCCAGTATGAATGAGAACGTCTGATTAATCTTTTGGGTTACCCTGAGAATATTACCATCCATAGCTGAGCATTCCCCTTAGTTCTATGTTCTCCAATCGTTTACCCATTTTTATCCTTCTATGTCCTCAAAAATGATTTTTGACAGTCGATTTCACTGTCAAATGATGATTTAACATTATCATCATTATTTCCGATCTGGTGGTTGAATCTAGAACCTCATGAATGTTAAGTATAAAACCTGTATTCTACCAGCCCGAGGATTTCTTCTCCTAACCAAAGAAAATATTGCACCGACTCTCCTCACATTCTGGATCACATGCTGTGATTAAAAAAATATTTGGGGCTGGGGAGATGGCTCAGAGGTTAAGGCACTTGCCTCCAGTGCCTAAGGCCCTGGGTTCAATTCCCCAGGACCCACATAGGCCAGACCCACAAGGTGGTGGCCCTGGTGTGCGCTCTCTCTCTCACTCTCTCTCTCTGCTTGAAAATGGTTAAATAAAATATTAATAACAAAAAAAGAAACCAGAACTACTTTAAAAAAATAAAATAAAAATAAAATTTCAAAAAAATTGCTTCTTTGAAAAGACAATATTGATAATTGTGTGGCATACATCTAGATACGTTTGCTCCTTCCCAACATTAGAAAGATATGTTGACATATTTTCTCTGAAATTATTTGAAGAAATGAAGCTACTGATGAAGACACATACGAGGTCTCCCTACAGCTCATGAGCAAATGAAACTTCTAGATCTTTAACATACCGACACCCTCTCAGTCGGAGCATGGTGAGAGACACCTGCTCACAGCCACCTCCCCAAGAAAGGTCCTTTTGTTGTGAGAGTGCAGGAAGTCTGGTTTTCTAGGCGTCCACTCTCCTAGACACTTGCCTCACTTTTCATCTTCCTGGGGCTTTGTAAGACTTTCTTTTTCTATTCTGCCTTCCTCCAGCGCCTTTATTCTCCAGTCCTGTTTCAGGCAAGTTGACACCCAAGTTGGCGATCTTTCTGCATCCGATACTGCTTTGGTGCTGTGCTAAGAGGAATCAGGCTTTCTCAAGGTTCAGGGCTTCGAGGACAGAGGCCAGGCGAGGTGGTGATGGGCAGGGGCTTTGGACACAGCAACAGGTGTGGAGAAGCCAGTCTCCCCAGAACTGTTTAAATCAGGCCACACAACAAGACAGCCTTCTTCCCCATGCATGTGTCCTTATTCTGGATTTCATAGGAAGGAATCAAAGCTCAGAGAGTTTCTGGATAAAACAAGACTTGGTGACACTAGATGTGGTCACACATTGCCATTTTGCCTCCAGGGGCTCCGTCAGCCCCCTAGGAGGGAAATGGGTGGGAAGCTGCAGCCTCTGGCTGGTCGCTGCTTTGCTGTCTCAGGGCAGTTCTACGGAGCTGGGGGTGGACGCAGGGTGTGTCCAGGTATGAGACACAGACATGAGCAGGTGTGTATAGTGTATCCACGTGGCTCTTTATTGAATGTGCAGAGCTTCCATTCATAGGGACTGGAGGCCAGGAAGATGAGGAATAGGGGGGAACAAGGGGATTGGTCAGGCAGGGTGGGGAGGTGGCGGTCTGCCAGGGGATAGGTGAGTGCAGACAACCTGTGAATACCTAATTTGAATAATTGGGCCTGAGTGGTGGGAAATATGTGACTCTAGCCACAGTCCCTGGGGATGGGTACAGGGAAATTTGTAGCTTGCGTCTGACACCCATTGCCAGTCATGCTGAGGTGGGAACGCTGGGTTCCTGTGGCTTGTTTGTGGGGGGTGGGAGTCAGGGTTGACCATGGAGCTGGGATCACTGGGGTTTCACCTGTTCAAACATCGTTAACCCTTTGTTCCCCGTGCCCTCATTTAGCAGTGCCCACAAGCAGTGCCCAACAACACATGTTATTCTAGAATGGAGAACCTGGTGCCACACCTGATCCTCACACTCATGTCATCACCACACAAGTGAACATGTTCTCCTTCATGTTGGTTTTGGGCACACTCGTTTTGTTAAGGAACAGTGACACTATCTAGGGGGATCTTTAGTCCTGATCCGAGCTTTGTTGGTTGTCAACCAAGACCTGGACTTTTTGCTGCCTCAGCTCCCAGCTTACGGGATGGTACTTTCCACCTTTAGGGCAGGACATTCTTCCTCCTCTCTGGAAACACCCAGAAGCGGGCCTCCCAATCTCCTTGGTCTCTCTGATCTGGTCAAGGTAACAACCTAGACTGTAACCACCACACCCTCCTTCCTAGGGTTCAGGTGTCAGCCAAGGGGATTCAACTTGTTTTGTTCAAACATAACCCAACTTGAGACATTTTATTTTATTTTATATTAATTTTTAATATTTTATTTATTCACTTTTCAAGCAGAGATACAGAGATAGAGATAGATAGAGAGAGAGAGCACCAGGGCCACCACCTTGTGGATCTGGCTTATGTGGGTCCTGGGGAATTGAACCCGGGGCCTTAAGCACTGGAGGCAAGTGCCTTAACTGCTGAGCCATCTCTCCAGCCCAACTTGAGACATTTTAAAGGGGGGAATTGTAATCAGTAACCTTTTTCTACAGAGGATCAGATAGCAACTACTTGAGGTTTGTAGATCTCAGGTCTCTGTTTTAACTCACTACTTTTCCATCAGAGAATCGTCTTCAGATTCTCTGTTTCCATAAGATTTTATTCACAAAACCAGGTGGTGAAATAGACTTGCCTACTCCAGATTTAAATATTTTTGTATGTATGTAAAACTGATTTTCTTTTGCCAGCAGAAGACAGGATCAAAACTAGGAAACCAAAATTTAAAAATATGTTAACAAAGCCATCACTCTATTCCCTGTGTATTTCCATTAATTCTAAGGTTCTATAAATCATCTTACTCATATTGAAGCTTAGCAATTATCATGAAATAAATCCCAATTCCTCACTCTCCTCAGGACAAGAGTCAGCCCAGGGGTATTGTTCTCACACTTTCTACCCAAAGGTGAGAATACAGAATAGCACTCCTTCCTCTTCCTTGCTCCGGGGCACAACACAGAATCAGAGATGATTTAGGGGTGAGGAAAGCCCATGGAACATTTTGGAATAAATGCACTTTCAGGTTCATCCTGCCTGGGGTCCCTTTATGGTTGGAAACCCCCATTTTGATTTTTTGTTTGTTTTTTTGAGGTAGGGTCTCGCTCCAGTCCAGGCTGACCTGGAATTCACTGTGTAGTCTCAGGCTGGCCTTGAACTCATGGCGATCCTCCTACCTCTGCCTCCAGAGTGCTGGGATTAAAGGCGTGCGCCACCACACCTGGGTAAATCCCCATTTTGAATGCAGGGATTTCTGGGCAAGGTCCTCAGGCTTCTCTGGGACAGCAGCCCTTCCACCCCACAGTCTTCGGATGTCTGGGAACATTCCTTCTTGATCTCCCTTTTCTCATGTGATTATCAATGCCGACTTGAACCAAGGTCTTCAGAGGCTAGTTAGTTGTATTATAACCATATGGCTTATTTTCATTTTAGCCAGACGTTCCCTAAGTTGAAATGTTTGATCAACGAAGAGTCTATTCATCCAGTTTTGTAGACTCACAGGAGACAAGGCTCTCCCAAGCCCATGTGCTTTTGCAAGAGTTCTAGTCACAATTCCCAACGGCACTTGCTTGAAATCATACCAGGTTCCAAGATTCCCCCAGCTATAATGCAAAGCACTCAACTGATTTACTCAGTAAATGTTTTGTTTTCTGGTCCTGTTATAAAGGCATAAATGATTGGTCATTGGATACACAGAGTTTGATGTATTTGAATCCTCAGGAAGGACTTTCCTTCTCAGGGTGATATCTCTGTGGAAACATTAGATTAGCATGAGTGAAAGGACACTCAACCTCCTGAGGCCTCCTAAGGAACCTCTAGGATACACACACAGCACAGCCAGCCAGCTGTGCAGAACAGGGGACATAAAATACAGTCCAGAGTGCTAACCAGCCCCCAGATGGTAGTTTGCACAGTGCTGGAAGGCAATGCATAAGCTGCCAGGGGAAGCCGGTCAAGGACAGTTGGGGTAAACAGAGACCACTGATAGGAAACACAGTCGGCCACCATGAGTAGGCTGAACACACTGCCTACTGGAAGAGAACAATGAACCCTAAAAGGAGCACTTGGGCAATGGAGGCGCCAAAGCCTGGGGAGGCAATCAACAGCGTTTAAGTAATCCACTCAGTGACGGGGGAACCCTTGACTGGAATTGGGGACTCAGGGCGAAATGCATTGGGAACCAAAATCTTGGGCCCCCAAAGAGAAATTCACTTTACAAGTAATTTACAGAGAGGCTACTCACAATAGAATCTAGCCAATTCAGAAACGTGTATCTCAGTTAACCTATACGGATCTCACTCTCTGATGGAGATTCTGTTTGTATTTTTCAGAAG
>PVHP010050958.1:0-11622 GCA_004024765.1 Zapus hudsonius | reverse complement strand
CCATCTCTCCATCCCTCTATTATGCTTTTGGTCTGACTTACTATGACAAGTCATGTTTTCATTTTCATTAGTCTAGTTTGTATTTTAGATTTTTATATAATTTGTACATCACAATTTGGAATAAAACAAACATGAAAGTTGAATACAAAATGGATGGTGACTGATGGCTAAAAATTACCATCAGTAATGCAATGGAGAGTGGAGTGGGCAAGATGGTGTGTCCAGGTCAGGGCCTCAGGGTCACTTTGGCCACAACAGTGGAACTCAGTTTCAGATTCTCCACTTGTGAAAGGGAACAACATTTCAGGGACGCTACTAAAAGATTAGATGTGAAACACACACACACACACACACACACACACACACACACACACACAGAGTCCCATATCCCACATACACAGAAAGTATTTTGGTAGGTGAATAAAGCTATAGCTCATATTAACTGGCTTGAGTATTTCAAGGATATGATTTTATTGATGATGTTGTGGTTTTAGATTATTATTTGGCTAGGAATTTCACACAAATATACAAAGATGATTTTTTTTAACTTGAGAAAAACCTTCCACTCTGAGACAAAGATTTGCTTCTCTGTTCTCTTAACTACCTTCTTCCAAGTCCCTGAGGGAATTTACTGACACAAATCTGTCACCCCATCCCCTAATGAGCAAATTCCAGCCAAGGGTGACATCACTTTCCTCTTGTTCTCTCTTCATAAGTGTCCACTGTCCCTGAGCTGCTGTGGCCAAGGCCGACAGCAGCATCTGGGGTGAGTTGATCCAAGTGACACACTGTGTAGAAGTGCAAGGGTCACGGTTCTTCACCTGTCCAACTGTTGTGGGAACATTCTGTTAGTTCTGACATTATTTCCTTTTTTTATTTCCTCTATCTTCTAAAACATTTTTTTTTTGGAGAAGAGAAAATTTCTTTTCTCCTTAAAGCTCTCACATACCAGGTGTTATTCACTGCAACTGTTAACTACTTGGGTTTTATTTCCAGTTATTTGTTCACAAAACAATATATATTCCATTGTTATTTATTGACTATATTTTTGTGATGTGTCTGACAGAGTTTCAATATAGCTTTCAGATTTCCAAATTTATGTTGATCCTCCTGCCTCAGACTTCTGTCTGCTGGTGTTACTGGTGTGTACCATGCCTTCCTTCTGTATTTTAAATATTCATAACATGATTCATTAGTTTTTGGACACTCATAGAGCTAGTGACTGAACTTCTAGCAGAGTTGATTTTTGAGTGTTAAAATAATGCTAGAAGCAATTGTCTCATTCATAGTCATGCCAAGATGAAATAGAAAGACGGTAGTCTAAACCAGTATGGTTACCCACAGAGGGAAATGGTATTGTTGCCTCACCATTGGGAGAGACATGCATACGTATCATTTGTGTGATATTAGGGAGCCACCCTGACAATAAGAAGAAAATATTGTGAGGGATTAACTCCTAAGGAAAATGAAAGTTGGAAAGTATTACCACAATTATCAGGATGTTTCTGACTTGAAATAACAGTTTGTTATATTACTCTACCAACACTGTTAGTAATCCCCAAGAAAAACATGCATGTCAAACTGTTCATATCAAATTTATACAGGATAGCCACAAATGAGTCTGGACAAGCTGGATATTTCCTCGTGTATTATAGGGAGACTGTCCCTCAAACATTTGATGTCTCAGGAGACATGTGTCATTGACAACATTTAACAAACTGCAGCACTGACTTCTCACAAGCCTCCCACCCCTCACTTGCATCCTGGTCTCCATTCACTCAGCCAACAGAATTGAGGTCTTTGCATCTTCTGGAAATACCCTGGCCTTTGTAACAGTGAGTCAGCAGTTGTTTGGGAAATTTTAAATCTTTGAACAGAAATGTGCCTCCATCTTCCAAAGGAGCTTTGGTAGAGAGGAAATCTATCTATCTATCTATCTATCTATCTATCTATCTATCTATCTATCTATCTATCTATCTATCTATCATCTATCTACCTATCTATCATCTATCATCTATCTATGATCTAGCTAAAACAATATGTCTATATTTTCTCATCTATCATCCATCATCTACCAATCAACTATCTGTACATGGACATCTAGCATCTACTTATCTATTAATTCATTCATCTTCCACAAAGTGTCTCACATTTCTCCAACCTCTCCAATCAGGAACCAAATCCTTGCACTGATGGCAACTCCATCAGCATCTCTGACTGAGCATGGGACTCTGAAGAAGCACAATATCAGAATTAGTTCATGCATTTAATACAAGATGTAAGTTTCAGAAATGTATCATTCTTTTCTGAACTACCCCTTTCTTATACCCAATGCTAAAATCTTCCTATAAAGAGGAGATATTGTATTCTCACTGTTATAAGATCTTTTGAACTTAAACATTTACCATGTCAGCTATCAAAAAGCTGAAGCAATTTGACTGCTTTAAGGGGAAAATGTCGAAGAAACTTAACTATTTTTTTTAAAAGGGTGATATATTTCATGTCCACTGCTCTTTTTTGTTTACTTTGAAGCTATTTGAACATTGGGCTTAAAGCACAGTCTGTGGTATTTTCCTGCAGAAACTGGCAGACCCTCAAAGCGCCATCACCTTTAATGTATCTCTGCTTTATTTTTTGAGCATCTATGCAGAGGCAGCCTGTGAACATCCAGAGAGAACAGTGAAGCAGAGTCATAGACATGCAAGTGTTGTTTCCTGTCCCTTTCTGTTTCTCAGCACCCAGGAAAAACAATCTGTGGAGGTAAATAAGACAGAAAATGTTTTCATAACCAGCTAAAGGCTTCCTGGCAAATGACCGTGACCTTCTAAACCCTGTTCTTCCTTTCCAAAATTCAGTGCAAGTGACCTGTGAGGAGGTGAAACTTGAGAAGCTCATGTTAGACCTAAAAAGGTGAGGCTTTCCAAACAACTATGCCTATTTGTGGTCAAAGAAATTAGTATGTTATACAACTGATCACAATATCATATGTTCATATAACTATGCTTAGAGTTTATATAAAATGAACATACATGTAAAAAAATAAAGGAAACTTCATATTCAATATTTAATGTGTTAAAGGAATTATTCATATATTTATAGACCTTTCCCATGTTATTTTGAAAAATAAAATCTTAATTTTTTGAAAAGATACTAAAACCAGAGATAAAAAATAATGTATCTGATAATATGCAAATGAATTCCAGACACATACACAATATTGTGCATCTGGTTTTACCTGGTTACTGGGAAATTGAACCTGTTACATCAGGCTTTGTTATATAGGTGCTTGCAAACTTAAACAGCTGAATCATCTCCCCAGCCCTAGAGAGAATTTCTTTTATAATCCCACTTTGATCCCTATCCACATTAATAAAGACTTACTTGATATTTTGAAATAAATATTCTCAAAAATGACTGACTTCATTTTATCTCTTGTAAATCACTATTTTCAATAGGACAGCGAACCATTTCTGCAAATGCCTAGACCTTGTTGATAGAGACGACTTTGTCAACAGGAAATTCATGACCTTCAGTATGGAAGCTGCACTGTAAGGTGTGATCATTTGATCATAGATATGGATTCTTAGTTTGTGAAAATGTGTTGAATCACAGTTGATTTGTAATCCTCAGGTCTACATCCACAGAGGACTTCCTGTTAGGACAGACAAGCTGGTGCACACATCACAGAACAGTCATTCAGTGGATCATATGACACTAAACAAAAGCATTCTTGGTGGCCTGGAAGAACCCTCGTGGACATTACCACCTGTATGACCAACCAAACAGTATTGACAGACTTCATCCTGGTGGGACTCTTCAGTCAATCAAGACACCCCACTCTGCTGTCTGTGGTCATTTTTGTGATTTTCCTAATGGCCTTGTCTGGAAATGCCATTCTGATCCTCCTGATACACTCTGACACTCACCTGCATACCCCAATGTACTTCTTCATCAGCCAGTTGTCGCTCATGGACATGATGTATATTTCTGTCACTGTGCCCAAGATGCTCATGGACCGAGTGTTGGGGAGCAATAAGATCTCAGCTGCTGAGTGTGGAATGCAAATGTTCCTCTACCTGACACTGGTAGGTGCAGAATTCTTCCTGCTGGCAGCCATGGCTTATGACCGCTATGTGGCCATCTGTCATCCACTCCGATATCCTGTCCTCATGAACCATAAGGTGTGTCTTCTCCTAGCATCAGGGTGCTGGCTCCTGGGGTCTGTGGATGGCTTCATGCTCACTCCTGTCACCATGACCTTCCCCTTCTGCAGGTCCAGGGAGATCCACCACTACTTCTGTGAGGTGCCAGCTGTCATGAAGCTCTCCTGCTCAGACACCTCCCTCTATGAGACACTCATGTACCTGTGCTGTGTCCTCATGCTCCTCATCCCTGTGACAGTCATTTCCAGCTCCTATTCCTCCATCCTCCTCACTGTTCACAGGATGAACTCGGCAGAGGGCAGGAAGAAGGCCCTCGCCACATGTTCCTCTCACATGACTGTGGTCACTCTCTTCTATGGGGCTGCTATCTACACCTACATGCTCCCTGGCTCCTACCACACCCCTGAGCAGGACATGGTGGTGTCTGTATTTTACACAATTCTCACACCTCTCTTAAACCCTCTCATTTATAGTCTTAGGAATAAGAATGTCACAGAGGCTCTGAGGAAATTGTTGGGTATGCAGTCTCTCAAGAAACAATAAATTAGTGCATTTGTTGCAAATGGGCCCTGTTCCTTTACATGTCTGATGTTCAGGGTATCAATGCTGTCATTCCTGAGCTCTCACACCATGCCTCATCCCATGTCTACCTCTTTCTGAGGAATTGTTCACTCTACTGTGAAGTCATTCATTTCTACATGCCTTTTCCTTTTTGAACCCTTATATAATCACACTGTATCAATGTTACATATTCTGAAGTTAATAACTGCTATTTAATTCCATAGGGCAAGTGTCATGTCATTAGAAAAACACATAATTGTATATCTAGAGAAAATGGTTATGGAATGTTCAGCTAATAATGGAGACTTAGTAGCAAGAGAGGTAATTTTGATGAGAAGTATGGAGTGAAGTTCATGAGGATAAGGGAATTAATTCCATTAATATTTCAAACTAATTTTCCATAAATTTGAATTGCATGTAAATAAAGAGCTTAGTCTTAGAATGTACTCTCTCTGAGTTCCTACTCTATGCTTGGTTGCAGAGTGTTATGTCTTAGAAGTCATGCTTACTTCAGTCATTTGCTACATTCATTTCAGGCCATCTTCTGTCTTCAGGGTCCCATCCTGATGCAATGGGTGAGTACTCCTCCTGTAAATCACCAGCTTCTTTGGTAGATTGAAGATCACTTGTGGTCTATGGGGAAAATATTGATCCTGATTGGAAGAAGGGCTTGAGGAAGTTTTATGCATGAGTGACAGCTGAGCTGAGATCGAAATCATGTGGCTGTTGCAGTTAGCCACATGCCACTGGGATGAATCTCCAAACCAGGCACAATTTATGGGAGGAAAGGACTTATTGTTGCTACAGATCCAGGGGAAGTTCCGTAATAGCAAAAGAGGTTATTCCCCTTTCACAGGTCCAAGCAGAGAGAAAAACCCATCACCAATACCACACACACATAAGCAAAACAGGCAAGGGAAGAAGATTTTTGCCCCCTTTGTATAGCCTTAGGGTGCTGTCTTATAACCCTATCTCAGAATTAATGGCTTCCTGAGTCTCTGGAATTTCCTTCCTGCCCAGCCCACATAGGAAAGTATGCGTTACATCCAGCTTCTTGGAGCTTCTTTACATCCTGCCCCCTACTGACAGGCTGCCTTCAGAGACCCACTCAAGATTACTAAAAAGGTCAAGTTGACAACAAAACTTAACCATCACAGTAGCACAAATCACAATTGAGAAGAGGGAGTTCATTATACCTTCAATCATTCATTCAGCCAAATAAACATCTCTGGTATTGTTAGACATTGCAAAAAGACTTATATAAGCCTGAGCTGTTCTGTGCTTCCTGCACAAGCATGAAGGCCTTGAGGGAGTGTCAAACCTTCTGAGTTTGAGTCTCCAGAACCCACTTAAATAACTGGGCATGGCCATGTGTGCCTCTAACCCCCATCCAGAAAATAGGAGCGGAGACCAAAAAATCGCCTGCATTTGCAAAAAGCAGTAAGCTCTGTTATCAGTAAGAGGCCCTGGTTCAAATAAGACAGACAGAAGAGTAATGGAGTGGGACACCCGGAGTTCTGCTCTGGCCACTGCAGGCATGTGCCCCCTTCCACAGGTGAGGGCAAGGGGCGCCACAAGGGCATGACACATCCATACACCACACATACCACACCACATTATGTGCACACATGCACACAAGTGAAAAAATGAGATAAAAGATATTTCAATCTGAATAAAACAAATTGCTTCCCCTAAAGGATTTGAATTCTGCCATTGTATGTACACATAACAGTAACAGTACACCTTGTTCAGATGTGCAATTAGAAAACATTCATGGGGACACATCAACCCCATCTGTGACATCTGAGTTCTAACAAATTGTTGCTGAGATTCATTCTGTTGCTCAGTTTGGAATGATGGCTAGAAGTTGCCCTCAGATGAGCTTGGGATACTGGAGCAGGAATATGACACCAGGGAGAAGACAGAACAGGACCAAAGGTTGAGGACTGGTGAACAGGAGAGGTGAATGTATGAATGGTTTCGCCTTATCAACATTTTACCAGGAGCAGTAGAATAATTAGACTTGTTTGGAAATGTCACATGTGTGGTCATAATTGGGTGAGTCTATATAAGAACAGGATGTGAATGGACCATGATGTTAACAGTGTTGGTGCAAGTAGCTCCAGGATAAAGTAGGGCTTTATATGGAGCAGGCTGGAGCTTACTGAACCTATGACATAAATCCAAATATTGAACGTCTTTCTAGTGAAAATATGGAGGAAGGCCCTTATGACATTGGTCTTTGTATGCACCTAAAGCAAAGTCAAGAAAGCCAAACCCCCAGTGCACACACACAAGGATGGCATGAGGAGGCACTGTGATGGTTAGGTTTTGTTGTCAACCTGATCTTTTTAATTATCTTGGGATGGTCTCTGATAATGTTTAAAGGAAGACAGCCTCTCAGTAGGGGACATGATGTAAGGAAGCTCATGAGAGCTAGAAATGAACATCCCTTCCTGGAAGGGCAGTGCAGGAAGGAAATTCCAGAGACTCAGGAAGCCAGCAAGTCTGGGAAAGGGTTGCAAGACCCCACCCTAATGCTATATAAAAGGAGAGAAAATCTCTCTACCCCCTTGCCTGCCTGCCTTCTTGCCTGCTGGTGCTTGTTGTGCATCTGTCTATTCACTGGCATTGAAACGGAGCTTCCTCAGCCTTCCAGCCTGCACTGAAGACCAGCAGCTCCCCAGGAAGCCTTTAGGCCTTTAGTGCTGGATTAGGACTGCTGAGGAATCCAGCCACGCGGACTGAGCAGTGATCAGTTCCTTGACTCTTAGATTTTCAAACTGCTGTTGTGGGACTGTCATGAGCTAATCCAATAAACCCCTTTTTGTTTACTACAATTCATTCTGTTGATTCTGTTCCTCTGGAGAACCCTGACTAATACAGGCACTAAGCAAAGCCCCAGAACCTCAGTCATGTTGACTCCTGCTATGCATGGCTTATTGTCATGGTGCATGTCACTGGCATGCTTGAAGACAGAAAGAAATTTGATTTCACCATGGGTAGAAACAAGCTCACTAAGCTAGACAAGTAGATGGGACTCCAGGCTCAGAAAAGGGGTGGTCTGGATGTGTGTGATTTGGTCACATCAACTAACCATCTTCCCAGATTATGTCTACACAGCTACTAGACAACCAGGCATCTCCCACCACAAGGCACTATGGGCTTTGGCCAAGAGCTTTTAGGACTAGAATTACAGAAGTAACCTCCTTCCTCAGCCCACTGCTCATGAATCAGCCAGGGAGGGATAGGACAGGAACACAAAAGATTATTAGAAGGTGAATATGATCAAAGTACATTATATACATGTATGAAAATGTCATGGATGGTTATCTATAATTAACATATATGCAAATTGAAAAATACATCTTCCTGAATATGGATTTTCCTTTTGAACACTGTACCCCCCAAATGTCAATTCACATGTTTATTGAGAGTGAAAAGTTACAATGTAAATAAAAGAAACAAATGGAGCTGGAGAGATGGCTCAGAGGTTTAAGCATTTGTTTGCAAAGCCTAAAGACCCAGGTACAATTCTGCAGCACCCACGCAAAGCCACATGCACAAAGTGGTGTATGCATCTGGAGTTTGTTTGCAGTGGTTAGAGGCCCTGGCACACCCATTCTCTCTGTCTCTCTTCTCTCTCTCTCTCTCTCTCTCTCTCTCTCTGCTTATTAATAAATAAATATTTTTTAAAAGAAACAATTGGAAAATTAAACAGAAAGAGGACAACAAAATCAAAATAGTGGATTCTGAGCCTTTAGGAAGTGGAAGTTCCAGGCAGGAGTCCATGTCAATTGTAGAGAATGAGAGTCAGAGAAGAAACTTGAAAAATCCCCTCTGGCTCCCAGCGAAATAATAAAACTCACCTCAAATTACCTAATGTGCAGTTACTGATGATGTAACCTGACTGCTTTGCATCCTGAATTAAAAATCCTTTGCCCTGACTTTGGGTGATGACAGTGAACCCACCTGGCTTCTGTGTCTTGGGCTGACTCTCAAGAGAAGCACAGGACCTGAAGCACAGTCTGTCCCTCCACACTCTCTGCTTGTCTCCTTGCTGCAAAGGGGGCATGCAGATTTGCTGCAAAGTGGCAGGCTAATTTGCTGCATCGGTGAGTTCTTTTGAAGGTGAAAATTAAGGAGCAGAGACATGTGATCCTTCTGGCTCCATGATGTAATTCTGACTGCATTGCTGACTTCTTGAACTCTCAGACTCCCTATCTCCTTGCAGGTAAAGTACATTGTCTTTAACTTTGTATTTGAATGTGTTCCATTAGGGTCTCCTGAAGTATGTTGACCCTGAGGCTAAGCAAACCTCTGAGTCATCAGAACTGAGTCTTCCTTACTTTAGAAGCAAAATCTTATTACCTTAAAGGATCTGGAACCATCAAGTCATTCAACTGACAGTTTGTATATTCAGGCATAGCAGTTGCAGAGCAAAGCTGAGTTCACAGAAGGAAAACAGTATTTTCCTAAGTGGAGCCTATAATATGAGGGATCCATAAGTTAAGTACAAGAGGTATATTAGTCACTTTTCTAGAGTAGCAGAACAAACAGAATGAAGTGTAGCTAACAAAAAGGGGATTTACTGGATTAGCTCATGGCAGTCCCACAATAGCGCAAGCCCAAGAGTCAAGAAACCAGTCACCTCTCAGTCCACCCTCCGAAGTCTCAATCCAGCACTAAAGGCCTACAGACTTCCTGGGGAGCAACTGGTTTTCAGTCCAGGCTGGAAAGCTGAGGAAGCTTCGTTCCAATGCCAAGGAAGAGATGCATGACAAGCACCAGCAGCCAGGCAGGCAGGGAGTCAGGGAGAGACAGAGATTTCTTTCCCGTTTATATAGCCTTAAGGCTGGTACTGGTAACCCTTATACCAGACTGGTTGGCATCCTGAGTCTCTGGAACTTCCTTCCTGCACTGCTCTCTCAGGAAGGGATGTTAATTTCAAGTTTCCTTGAGCTTCCTTACATCCTATCCCCCACTGAGAGGGTTGCCTTCCTGTGAACATCAGAGACCCACCCAAGATAATACAAAGGTCAAGTTGACAACAAAACCTAACCATCACAGTAGGGTCGCACATTTCAGAGATTTTAGTAAAACTGCTCCATTTGGTCTCTTTAACATTCATGCATGCAAGCAGGGCATGGCACACACATTTAAACTGAGCACTCTAGAGGCAGAGGTAGGAATATTGCTGTGAGTTCAGTCACTCTGAGACTACATAGTGTATTCCAGGTCAGCCTGGGCTAGAGGGAGATCCTATCACAAAAAAAACTATCTATATATATTTTTTTCACAAAAAACTATATATATACATATATATGTATACATACATATATATGTATGTATGTATTCATAAAAAATCTTTCTATCTATATATTCATTCAATGAGTCTGCATGGAAGGGTGGATATTTTGGAATGGTTTTAGGATTTTAGGTGTGTGAGTGTGTAGTGTGAACATTATAATTGTGGTATAGGCATGTGTGTATGTGCAGAGGCACAAGCCCCATGCACATACATGAGGAGTTTAGAGGAATACATAGTGTGTCCTCTTCCATCACACTTTCACATTATTTCCTTGAGACAGAATCTCTCATTAAAACTAAGCCTCCACTTTTCAGGTAGACTGGCTTCCCAGGGAGCCCTTCCTGCTACCTCCCCCACCCCAAATCAACACTGGAGTTACAGGCATGCACAGCCACTCCTGGATTTTTATGCTGGTGCTGGGAATCAAACTCAGAGCCTCATACTTGTACAGCAAGCTCTCTTATCTACTGAGCCATCTCTCCAACCCTGAAATATATTTTTCTCTCTTTTTTTGGATTTTCAATGTAGGGTCTCATTTTAGCCCCAGGCTGACCTGGAATTCACTATGTAGTCTCAGGGTGGCCTTGAACTCACGGCAATCCTCCTACCTCTGCCTCCTGAGTGCTGGGATTAAAGGCATGAGCCACCACGCCCGGTTTATATTTTTCTCTTGAGTGACTGTAATATAAAAATGTTTTTATTTTTATTGAAACAGTTTATATTTTAGATTTTTCTATAATTTGTATGTCACTGTATAGAATCAAGCATACATTAAAGTTACATGCCACATGGATCAGGATAGATGGCAAAAAGGTACCATCAGTGATATAACAGATAGTGGACAAGATGGTCTCTCCATGACAGGGCTGCTGGGTCTCTCTGGCCACACAGTGGAACTCAAAGCTTCATATTCCATGCTTATGAAAGGGAACAACATCTCAGGAAAACTACTCAAAAATTAAATGTGTAACGTGCTTGTGCTCCATGTGTGGGCATACACACACACATACACACACACACACATACACACACACACACACACACACACACCTCCCACATACCTAGAAATTATTTTTGTAAGTAAATAAAGCTATAGCTCACATTAACTGGTTTGAGTATTTCAAGGATATGATTTTATTGATGAAGGTTGAGGTTTGAGATTATTGTTACTATTTGGCTAAGATTTTCACATAGACATACAAAGAAGATTAAAAAAAAACATGAAGAAACCTCCCACTCCAAGAGGAAGATCTGCTTCTCCATTCTTGTAACTACATTATTCTTCCAAGTTCCTGAGGGAATTTACTAACATAAGTCTGTCACCTGATCCCCTAATGAGCAAAATCCAGTCAAGGGTGACGTCACTTTCCTCTTGTTCTCTGTGCACTTAAGTGTCCACTGTCCCTGAGCCACTGAGCCAGGGCTGACAGCAGCATCCTGTGTGAGTTGATCCAAGGGACACATTGTTCAGAAGTGCAAGGGTCACGGTTCTTCACCTGTCCACCTCTTGTGTGAACATTCTATTAGTTCTGACATGATTTCTATTCTTTCCTCCATCTTCTAATTCTAGAGAAAATTCCCTTTTTC
>PVHP010050957.1:0-11627 GCA_004024765.1 Zapus hudsonius | reverse complement strand
GAGGATATCCAGCTGATTGGGGATGGGGAGGGGGGGCATTGGGGAATTGGGGAATACAACTCATTGTTTGCCCACTAAATAATGTAACTTATTATGGACAATAAGTATATATTAAAAATAAATAAATAAATGAAAAAAATAGACTCAGCCTCTGTTACTGAATATTTCAATTAAAGAGACTAGTAATAGTGAAAAGCAGAGATAGGCTATTTATTGAATGGCACTGTGAAAAGTACCAAATAAAGAGGCCTGGGGATGGCCCACATCCATCTCTGAGGTCATGACATGAGCCTTAGGTCTAAATACAAGGCAAGGAGTATGTAATTATAAAGTCCTGAGTAAGGTGTGGTCCAGCACATCATTGACTCATCACTGTCTCTGCTCAAATTTCTCTTACAAAATGGTCTGACAAGTTGTCAGACTGTGTGAAATCTCTTCCTGGTTTCTGTTTGTTTTGACTAATAGCGGGCTTCAATCTTTTTCTTCTCCCTGCATGATATTTCTGGAAAATTTCAATTTCTTAGGCTATTGTGAAAATAGTCAGATCCTCAAAGTGAGGGCGATATGTGTCTCTCTTTATTTATAATATCTTCATTCCTGCCAGGATGATCACATTTTCTACTAGTTGCCAAGTGCTCAGGAAGTAAGCAAGGCTTAAAGCCAATGTTCTATTAAATCCTGTGTCCCAATCTTACAGGGTTCAGAACATCTACTTAAAATTGTGTGTAGTCAGGAGGAGCCAGTGATCACTCAGGTGTCTATCATTCTAGAATATTCCATTTAGTTATATCACTTAGTATCAAAGGTAATTGATCATAAGTAAAGGATCCTATGTTCCAAAGCCCCAAAGAATATAAACAATTTTCTTTCCTCTACATAGCACAGGCTTTATGGCCATTGCAACAGACGTGATTGTAGAATAGTGGAAATCCTTTGGCAATTGCTATTAGTAGCATAAACTGATACAAATCCTTTGGAAAAATATCAAGATAAATAATTTTTTCTATACATATTCCATGGAAGTTAGGCTTCTACCTTGCTATGTGGCCTGTATTGGCATCTATGTCATAATCCTCCAGCATCAGCCTCCTGAGTGGAGAAAATGTGCTAAGCTCTACTCTACAAGCGTTGTTGTTGCTGTGTTGTTGTGCTGTTGTCTGCAAATGTACGCTCCCTTGCAGTACCCTGAGGATTTGCTTACAGTCAGTTTGCTTTGGTCAGAGTGCGATGTCAGATGTCCCATTCAATTACTCTTCTACCTGTTCTTTTTTTTTTTCTGTTCTTATTTTAAGGTGTAGAGAGATCTTATTAGATTATATATAGAGAACTTAAAGCACATAAAAGGAAGAAAAAGGAGAGAGTACAGAGAGCTCCAGCCCATGAGAAGGCAGGAGGACCCCTCACCTAGAGCCTCAGACTAGGATCTTTTACAGACTCTAGGAAAGGGTACTGAACTAATGAGCTCAGTGACCAGGTTTCTGGTTTCTTTTATATAGAAGATCAAGTTTAATACTTTCCAGAAATTAAATCTTCCATGAAAGGGGAACTTTTTTAGGGAGGGATTCCTATTGAAGTTAAGGCAAAACAAATCCAGGGAACTTCTTCAGAGAGTGAGATAAGGAGACACCAAATATTCCTCTGATTTCTAGCAAAGTGGAAACTGCAAGGTCAGTCTCAAGGACAAGCCTCACTTTATTTAGGGAGGCCCTGTTATCCCTAAAATGCCTTGGCCCCCCTCTGAAGAAGAAACCCTAACTGACATTAGGGAATTGGGGGTAGTGACCATTCTGGCTTTTTCAAACCGAGAGAGGTCTTTGGATATGGCGGTTGGGGTACCTCTCCAGTGGGTTGCATCTAAGGGGCCCCAAAAGTGCATTATTATAATGAGGAGCAACAGTCCTGGATAAAGACATTATGAGGAAGAATAAAAACAAGAGGAGTCCAAGGGGAGTGGGCACTGAGCAAATTGGGGCTCTTGGACACATTTCGGCCTTGTAGGGTGATCAGGGGACCCAGGTGGGTGGAGTTCAATTGGCACAGGGCCACCTGAGTGTGGGCTGATTGTAAATAAGAGGAGATAAAGTTAAACAGTAACTGAGCACACAAGGTTTCAAAATTAGCAGTTACTAGTACCAGAAATGATATCCATAATTCTCTTTCTCCAGGAAGATGCAGAAATCCATTTCAAAAGCTGTTCACCAAAATGCACAGTCGTGTCTAACACTGTCTTAATGTTTTCTTGTAGATTTTGTAAATCAGATGAGATATTAACAGAATTATCAAGAATACATACACAGCATTTAACCTTAATAATAGCACAGGTGTTACTCTGAGTCACCATGAGCCTATTTTTTTTTGAATGTTCCAATGCCACTTTATTTACAAAAGCAAGTAATTGTGAGCCAGACATAGCATGATATTCTCTGTTTTGTACATTTGCCCCTGTCTTTGACCTTTGGAATTAAGAAGAGAAATTCCCTGGGTTGTGTCACCTAAAGCTTTAAAGACATACTTTACTTTCTGGATATAATTTTCTTACTAGTGCTTAAGACCAAGCAGGTAGCCAAAACTTCTCTCTCTCTCTCTCTCTCTCTCTCTCTCTCTCTCTCTCTCTCTCTCTCTCTCTCTCTCTCTCTCCATGATGAACTGGTTAGGCACTTCATATGAGAGACTTTTTGGCACCAGGGAGAAGCTGTATGACTCTCTCAGTATCTTCTCCATCTGCTGTGATGAGTAAGGGCCTTGCTGACCATGTGGCTTCTCTTGGAAGCATTGAGGATCTTTCCCTGTTCTGACTTTCCTTATGCAGTCTGTACATTGGTTAGTACATTAGGTATCTTCCTTTTGTATAGCAGTATACAAGATACAGCCCCCAATTAAGGGAGGAAGTTGGACCAGACTGATATGCCCAGTAGAAGGTAGAGAAATCTTAACCCTAAAATCACTGACTCTGACTTGTGAATCCCAGGGCCAAAAATAAGTTACCCCCCAACCTCCACACACACTGAGTAGTTGGCCAGGGAGACCCATGAAGTCCCCCAAATAATGTAGGCCACTGCCAAGCACTTCGTTACCCAACAGAGCTAAATGGTCAGACCCTATTGCTAAAAACACCACAGCTGCGATCTCATGACACCCAGAGTCCATGTGGTAACCAAGAAGAAAGTCAATCCTCCCCCTCATTATTCTCTGGACAACTTGATTGGCTTTTGAATATGGTGTGAAGTAAGGGTCTAGTTTTATGCTTCTGTATGTGGGCGTGGCTGTTTCTAGTGAGCTTCTACTACATGATGCTGACACTTCTGGCCCAGGCGCCAGTTTAAGTGGAAAGGATGGAGACAGTCTGTCACACTGTCTGCTGTGGTTAGTATTTTAAAAATATTAGTTGTGTCTCTTCCTTCCTCTCTTTTTTAATCATCTAGGAAACTCTAAAAACCACTTAGTTATTTGCATCATGGAGTGAAAAGTGAAGGATCCTAGAAATTAGACATCATGAAGCCCAATAATCATAATGTTCAGCTTCTTTCGATATAGAACAAGAGATTCTCAGTGATTGCTACCATCAATGCACTATCATGAATGCAGATACAAGAATCTGGGCTGTTTCCCAGATGTTCCTTGATGTGTGGCTCACTGTTTTCTTGCATCAAGACTGTATGATTCATTTTGAGCAGGGGAAATGGTTGAGCAGGTAAGAATCCTTGCTGCACAAGAACAAGGCCTTAAGAGGGCCTAATTAACTCTTTGATTTCCCAGCATTCATATAAACAGCTGGATGTGGCCATGCACACCTGTAACCCAAACCCAATCCTATGTGTAGCAGAGACCTGAGAGTCACTGGGTCTCACTAGTCAGTGAGTTTGACCAAAAGTGGCAAAACTTTTGTGTTCTAGGTTCAGTGAGAAGCTCTGTCTCAAGGAAATATACAGATGAGTGATAGAGGCAGAAAACTCTACATTCTCCTATGGCAAGGGGTGTATACATCTCCACAGATGTGCACAAAACAGACAGATGCACAGACACACAGACACACACACACACACACACACACACACACACACACACACACACACACAACTACATGAATCACTGGATATAGTGCCAGGCCTTGTTCCAGAACAACAGAATTAAAATCTCTGGGGAAGGGAAAATAAACCTAGAATTATAATGCAGCCTTCTCACAATTCATGTGGACACTGATGTTTCACAACCATGGTCATGATTCCAGGGGAGGTGTGTAGTTCCACTATTAAATTTATATTAATTGCCTTTGTCATGGGAAACATTTCCCCTGGAGAGACACAAACCCATGTCTTCACCCCAAATAGGGCTTATACGGCAGACCAAAATATGATTGTGCCAATAACAATTCAGTGAACCAATGAGTATATTGGGGTTACTTACAGAGTATGGAGAGGGTTTTTTTAGAGGAACGATGAACCCAAAGCAGTCACTCTTATGGCGTGTCCTGTGCCAGATTCACTCCTTGGATACTGCTCGCTCAGCCTTAGCATGAGGGCTTACTTACAGAGTAGCTACACCACAGAGAAGTCTCATCCCACCCTGAATGGCTTCCCCATGGCTTCCAGAAGCTTCCTTGTCCCCATCCAGGAGAATGAGACCACAGAGCAGCACTTCAGTGGGGCTTACTATATCAGGGTTACCCCTGTAGATGCTCCTCCTTCAGCCGCAACATGAGGGCTTAGTTACAAAGAATGCAGAGCCTAAAGGAACTACCTGCATGGAGCTCGTTGTTCCTTGATCTCTTACCACCTATATATTCTGTCTCCCCCTAAGGTCATGAGACCTCATGTGTTATTGTATACAGATGGCATAAGGGAGCCTTAATCTCAGGTGGGGGGTCTGATAACCTGCCACATGTTTCCTGAGTTGACCCAACAATTGTTGATAAAGTTGACAATACTTGTTTACACCTTTCAGTGCAGAGGAAATTTGTCATATAACACATTCTAGAGGTTGTAAAGTAATTTTGCTCAAGTAACATTTACCATTTTATCTTATAGAAGGAAATATGAGATAATTATGCTTTCAGGTTATAGGACCCCAAAATTCTGCTAATATTTTCTTTAAAAAAGCTAACACTTTCTTTAAAAAAGAGAAAAAGCATCTCCATAATTTAGCTTTAGATTTCCTTAAGTGGCATTGTTGAAATTTGTGATGATAATAACACAAAGGTTTTCATTGTTGGAAGAAAATTGTTCTACAGTGCATTGATCATATCAAGACAACACTGGATAATATGAGCAGTACAAACAAGTGTTATTTTAAATCAAGGGACTCATGGAGTTTCGTTTTTTTCTTCTTCATCTTTAGCTTTAACGGAGCAACCAGCTGAAAACTCTCCTGCCATTTGGAACCGGCCCATAAGTCATCTACAGATAACCTCTTGTTCATTTTGTGAACAAAGGCCCATGGACAGAAGCCATACCTGCATTAACATTCTACAAAGGCTGACTAATCCGAACTAGTGATCTAAGGGAGTCAGAATGTTGCAGTTCCAGGCCAAAATATCGTGGGCTATCTTGCCCCTTGAATGGATACTTATTGCCCACCTCTGTGTGTGTCTTAACATATGGCTATTTTATAAATTGTTTGCAATATATGAGCAGACCTCTAGTTTCTAGAAACTCAGAAACTAAAATTGTCATCAGACAGTATCTGAGGCCTAGAGCAGAGATTTCCCCCATTGCTATAAGCCACATAATTGATGTTTTCCCAATATATTTTAAAATGTCATGAAACTATTTACCATGTTAAAATATGAAATCGAAGTGACCTTAATCTGTTACATAAAACCATGGTCACACAAATTTGGTTCCACAATAACCATCCCTTATTCTTTTGAGATGAGATTTGAATTTTTTTCACTGACAATTTATTATTGAAAACAAGACAGTTTAGTGTGATCTCTGTCCCTCTAGACCTCACAAAGTCAAATGGGGCATTGAGGATGTCTATTAAGTCCATATTCTAGCTAAGCAAATTACTACACAAGAATCCAATACTAAGTCAAAGATTAGAAAGACTAGTGTGGCTTTCATATGTTTAAATTTGGATGAATGGGCTGGGGAGATGGCTCAGCATTAAAGGGACTTGTTAGCTTGCTGGCCCAATTTCAATTCTCCAGTACTCATGTAAAGCCAGATGCACAAAGTGGAGTATATGTCCAGAGTTTGTTTGCAGCAGCAAGAGGCCTTGTTGTACCCATCCCCCCTCTCTTTTAAATAAATAAATAAATTTGAATGGATATTCTTTCTTTTTTTTTCTTTATTGTCCATAATGAGTTACATTGTTTAGTTGGCCAACCATGAGTTGTTATCCCCAATTCCCCGTTGTCCCCCTTCCCCATCCCCAGTCATCTGGTTAGAGGTTTTTATTACCATGTATTAATTACAAATAAGAATGAGCTTCACTATGACATTTTATACAATTATATAATATATGTTTATCATATTTATCATGTTATATTTTATAAATACTCTTTTATTCTCCTGCCCCTTTCACCGATCCCCTTCCTCTTCCTAACTGGTCCCCCTTTTGCTTTCATTGCTTTTGTCTTTGTGAACAAATGAGTTTCCTTAGGTTACACACAGGAACTTGGATGAGGGGTTATTGACAGGAACATGACAAACTACCAGTGGTTATACCATTGAAGAAAATCTCTCCCTTTCCCTAGTAATCATTAATTGTGTAAAGATTCTCAGGAAGGGTGGGGCCTTCTGAGCCTCTCCTTAAATTTGCATGGTGATTCTGGGACACTGTTCTCTGAGCTTCAGTGAACAACTTTCCAAGAGCCCCTTCTTAAAGCATTTCAAGAGCACGAGGCCTGGGGGACATCTTACACAGCTTCACCTTGCTTACTTTCTGGAGAAGGAACAGAATGGTACACACATGAACAAGAAGACCTCCTTAAATAAGCATGGACAAATAACATATAATTTCACTTTTGCACATGTGTGTGTATGGACATGCCAGGGCCTCTTGCTGCTGCAAACAAACACCGGACACTTGTGTCACTGTTTGCATCCAGCTTACATGAATGCTTGGAAAGTGAACCCCAATTGGTAGGCTTTGAAAGCAAATGTCTTTATCCACTGAGCCATCTTCCCAGTCCCTGATTCCACATTTATGAAGTATCTAGACCCATCAATCTTGTGAAAGACCAACTTGAAAGATGACAATCCTAGAGAATTATTATACCACAATGTCACAATGTCATTACACTTAACACTTGTAAATATACACTTAAAAATTATTGTGAGGGTGCATTGTATATTATATGTTTTCATCTGTTTGATTTGTAAGTTGGTTAGTGGTGATTTTTCATGGTTTTGTTTTTGTGATTCTGTTTGTTTTTGTTTTGAGATGGGGTTTCAATGTAATCTAGACAGGCCTGGAACTCACTATGTAGCTAAGGATGATCTTCAACTACTGATCCTCAGATCCTATCAGTCCAAAGTGCTAGAATTCCAGGTATATGCCACTGTCCAACGATCCACTTAATTCAAAATTCTATGGGCCAGGAGGACTGGTTGGGATGAGCCAGGAACGTCTGCTTTTAGCTGAGCTGTCTCATACATCTGCAGTCAACTGGAGGACAAATGGAAAGCTGTGTTTCTGGGATTTTCCTGGATCTCAGCTGGGACCATAGGAAGTAACTGGCCATATCTTTCTCATCCCTCAGGCTAAGCTGAGTCCTGAGGGCAGGAACTGTGTGGCCTGTACAAAAATAGGCCCATAATTCATATTCAGTCCAGCTTCACTCTCTCAATCAGCCAGATTACAAGGTCAGCCAGGCCTCAAGGCATGATGGGGCAAACAAATCCAACTCTCAATGCCAAGAACAAAAACATTGGGGATATTTTTATGAATATCCACACTTGTTTTATATTCCCTTTTTTTCAGAATATTCCTTTAACATCTGTTTCCTGTATTTTATATCAACATAAACATACTCTTATGAAACCTTGCTTTTTTTCCCTTTCTTGAATACCATGTTCTCTTCAGCCTATCAGAAGCATTTTATTCATTTTTAGAAGTGAATATTTGCATCATAAGTATGCTGGGCTTGCCTCACTCCCTAGTCTAATAAGGAATGATGGATATAGGTACATTCCAATGGTGTTTACTGAAAGCTTCATCATCTAACCACAAAATTATACAGTACTGGGACTGCTCCTCCTTGCTTCCTTTCTTCCAACTTGTGACTCACCATTTATTGGAAGCATGCCTTCTTTAACTTTACCTATCTGATTTCTCTTATGCAAATCAGTACTCCCAACTTTCTTTCTTATATACTATGAGAGCTACCTTCCAGACTCTTATCTCTTTACTAGAGGATTTCTTCTTTGTATGTGAGCTCTTTGAAACAAGGATCTCTTGCTCCTTCATTCTTTACTGTGCACTTGAACACAATGCAACTGTGCATTGTATATAATGCTTTATTCATGTTGATCAAGCCAATTTTTAAAATAATTTTCTCAATCTATTACTTTAATTACTTTTATTTTGTTACTATAAGAGGTACTTTAAAATGTCCTACTATGAATTTTAAATAATAAAAAAAGATTTTCCTTCTTCCATTGAGAGATGTTGAGATGGATTTCATTTAAAATATTCTTAGTAATGTGACCACCCACAGAGGGAGAAGCTTGGATAAGAGATCTAGCAATACCAAATAACAAAGAAAATCCTTTACTTTTATATACTTTAAAGGGGTTATAACTAGAGATGAAGCCTTACTACAAAGTGAACATGCCTTGGTGCTACTATATTCTTGGAAGTTAGTGACAGTACTGGATAGGATTTAAGGCCATAATCAGGTTGCTTTGGGCCTGGGTAGCTGGAAGGCAATCCTGTTGTCTAGCTATACATACCTACATCTTTGTTCTAACAGTCCCAGAAGGAACCTATCTGCTGTATTTGTGACAGGGGAGAGGCTGCAGAAAAGAATGGCTGATTTCCTATTCAGCAGGATCATTTATAGTATAACATTTCAGACTTTTCCTTACATACAAATTAAACACTTTTATGAGACAGGAATTAGAATGAAGTGGGGTTCAAGGGCTTTATGGGCATTCACCTCAGTTCTGGCTACTTCCTGTTGAATTGGAGCATTGTAGGGTTGAAGGCCAAGCCCACTCCCTTCTCCTTCTGTGTCAGTTAGTCAGTTGGTATATTTGCATGTCAAGAGGATATTATCCACATGAGTCCCTGTAGAATGTTGGGCTGTAGTCTGGATGAACTGGATCAGCAGATAGATTAGAGCAGAGCCTATGGACATAGGAATTAAAATGGTTATTAAAAGGGTTACAACATGTATAATCCAGGAGATCTTTAGGATATTTTGAAACCATTTGTTTCTCATGGTTCTGATGCCTATTATTTGATTTTTATTGTCTAACTTTTTGCTGCATGTCTGACCACACCAGACTGATTCACATTAAGTAGCATTCCTTCTCTGAATAGTCCAAGTTCCCCTTCAACTGTTGTTAGAAGATCCAAGCCTCTCCCATTAATTGGAGGTGGGAAGAGAGAAGGGAGCAGTCTCACCTGGATTTTTCCTCAATAGGAGTTTAAGGTCCCCCATGAGGTCTCAGAAGGAGGTGTAGTCAACCAAAGGGTGACTACTCTCTTTGAGAGTTGCTCCCTCTAGGATGAGATTAAGAGCTGATCTCCTATCTGGTTTAAGTGCAGGGTGTCCTGTCCTTGCAGGCTGTGAGCTGGAAAAATGAAACAAAGAACTGAAACCTGATAACTTCATGACAGTGGCAAGGAGGACCAGAGAAGTGGTTCTTACCATGGAAGATGCAGATGTCTAGGGTTTGATTTCTTTTTCAAGCTGCGGTCTCACTCTAACCAAGGCTGACCTGGAACTCACTCTGTAGTTCCAGGCTGGCCTCAAACTCACTGTAATCATCCTACCGCATCCTCTTGAATGCTGGAATTAAAGGTGGCTAGGGTTAGGCATTTTAAGTTGCTGAAGTCGACTGGATGGATTCAAAGAGATGAATCAGAGGAAGTCTTTGATAGAAGATTAGATTATTAGCAGTGTGTCCCATGAAATGTGTGTGTGTGTGTTGGTGAGAGAGAGAGAGAGAGAGAGAGAGAGAGAGAGAAGATGGAGGAACCTGGATATAACTTTCCAGAACTATAGAAGTCAGAGGAAAGTTGCCTGACACAAAAGTCCTTTAATACATAAATTCAAAATGGCTTACACTGTGTGAAGCTCGGGGTATTCAGTGGATTCTTATGAGAGCAATGGGGAGAATGCTTATCCAGTTAGTTGATATTTGTGCTATTGATTTTGTAAAATGGCTTTTTATAAGGTTGTTCATTGTCTCTACCTGATGAAAGGAGTCCATATGAGATATGCAACTTCCAGATAATATGGAGAGCCACATGGACCCCTTGATTATTTTTGTATATGAGTGCAGGGCCATTATCAGACTATAAGGAAGTGAAAAGCCCAAATCTAGGCATTATTCTAATTAGAATGTTAATTACCATATCAGCCCCTTCTACTGTGCTTGGAAAAGCTTCTACCCATCCCTACCAGGTATGTATTAGAACTAATAGATATTTGGTCTTTTTCATGGTTGCATGAATAAGTCATTCTGCCAGTCTTGTGAGTAATTTGTCCTGAGGCATGGTGAGTTGGCAGAGGGCAGAGTCCTAATACACCCCTAGGGTGACAACCTTTGTCATATGTGCCAGCATTGAGTAACTTCATTGAGATCTCTGATAAGGAGAGAAATCCTCAAACTAAAGAGATGGCTCAGCACTTAAAGGTGCCTTGGTGGGCTGGGTTTGATTCCCCAGTACCCAAGGAAAGTCAGATCCACAAAGTGGTGCTTGTGTCTGGAGTTTGCTTGCGGTGGCAAGAGGACCTGGTGAACCCATATTCACTTTCTTCCTGTCTGCTTCTTTCTCTTTGTCTCTGTTTCTCTTAAATAAGAGAGAAATTCTCAAGTTGTGAGAGAATAGCTAGAAGGCAATGTCCAACAGGAAATAGATCATGAAGGGTCATTAAAATATTGTTTTTCTTTTTTTTAAATATTTATTGTCCATAATGAGTTACATTATTTAGTGGGCAAACCATGCGTTGTTATCCCGACTTCCCCAATTCCCCTCCTCCCCATCCCTGATAAGTTGTATATCCTCATTCGTGGGCTGTCTGTATTAGTCCTTGTGGCAAGGGATCCTGTATATCTTAGTACTCATCCTGGTCTTCCAGGCCCAAGTGAGTTGTTACTGATGGGTGCTATGCCTCTGGACCATCTCCCCCACCACGGCTCTCACAATCTTTCCGCCCCCTCTTCCGCTCAGTTCTCTGAGACGTGGTGGGTGAGTAATAAGGCTGCTTTAATGTTGCGAGCTTAGAGGTCCTTGTGTTGAAAATCCTTGATTTCTGTCTCAATGGCCTATCCTGTGTTGATTGAATGACTGTGGTTATAGGTCCCTTGTTCATCATTCATTGTCTGCTGAGTTCCCTATGGATCCTCCCTGATATGACTGTGGTGGCTCCTCTCTTGTCAGGATCTCATCCATCGGCCTACGGTTGGTTGGTAAGGTTAGATGGGCCACAGCTCTCTCGTTGTATCCTG